>CAUYLG010028101.1:0-40241 GCA_963573385.1 Cacajao melanocephalus
GCAGAGAAAGGCTAGCAGTTTTATTTACAGAAGCCAAGGCCAGCAGTTATTGTGAGGAGAATGGGGCAGCCGTTACAACTTATTTTAAAACACAACTTTGTCTTTTATAAAATAGTGTTGTTCAGGTTCTAACTTTAGGCCAGCGATAGCACAGTTTTGTTTCTGTTTCATATTTGCAAATTTACTTGATTATATAAGTGGAAATTTTAGAATTCTAACTCTATTTTTCTTTGTTTTTCTTGTTTTCTTTTTTTCCTTTTTCTTTTTCTGTCTTTTTTTTTTTTTAAGAGACGAGGTCTCACTATGTTGCCCAGACTGGTCTCAAACTCCTGAACTCAAGTGATCTTCCTGCTTCAGCCTCCCAAAGTGTTAGAAGTCCAGGCAGGAGCCACCATACCCAGGAACTCTATTTTTCTTTACAGTAGTCATAATAATATATTAAATTACTCTCTTTACATTATCGACTGGTCAAGTATTTACGTGACTGAGTGAAATGGTTTGAAACATGTGCTATGAATCTTGACTTCTTGTTAGCCACTGCCATTTCCTCTTCTAGAAGATGGAGATAATAATAACTATGCTGCAAAGTTCTTATAAAAATTAGAGATAATATTTATAAAATATCTCTTACCCAGACTAGTACATAAAAAGCTATTAATAATAAAACAGGTTGAGTATCCCTTATCCGAAATGTTTGGGACTGGAAGGTTTCAGATTTTGGATTTTAAAAAAATTTTGGAATATTTGGGCCAGGCACAGTGGCTCATGCCTGTAATCCCAGCAGGTTGGGAAGCTGAGGTGGACAGATCACTTGAGATCAGGAATTCGAGACCAGCTCGGCCAACATGGTGAAATCCCATCCCTACTGAAAATACAAAAATTAGCCCGGCATGGTTGTGTGCAATTGTAGTTTTAGCTACTCGGGAGGCTGAGGCACAAGAATCTCTTGAACCTGGGAGACAGAGGTTGTGGTGAGCTGAGGTCATACCATTACACTCTAGCCTGGGTGACACAAGAGATTCTGTCTCAAAATTAAAAAAAAAAAAAAGGAATATTTGGATATACATAATGAGATAGCTTGGGGATGGGACCCAAGTCTACAGACGAAATTCAGCCACGCATGGTGGCTCATGCCTGTAATCCCAGCATTTTGGGAGGCAGAGGGACGCAAATAGCTTGAGTATAGGAGCTCAGGACTAGCCTGGGCAACATGGCAAAACTCTATCCCTACCAAAATAGCCAGGCATGGTGGTGCACACTAATAGTTCCAGCTACTTGGGAGTCTGTGGCAAGAAGATCTCTCGAGCTCAGGAGGCAGAGCTTGCAGTGAGCCAAGATCGCACCACTGCACTCTAGCCTGGGTAACAGAGTGAGAATCCCATCTCAATAAATACATAATAAACAAACATGAAATTCATTAATGTTTCATACATACTTTATACACATAGCTTGAAGGCAACCTCATACAATGTTTTAAATGATTTTGTGCATAAAACAAAGTTTTCTGGCATATTGGCACTTGAAAACCTTCTGATTTTGGAACATTTCAGATTTTAGATTTTTGGATTAGGAATGCTCAACCTGTAGGAGTGCTGCATACCCACTATTTACCTACCATGCTAAGTTACAGAAGCCAGATCCTTTGCAAAGGAGGCATTTAAAATATACACATATATTAGAGAATTAGAGGATAATTAAGTCTAACTCTATGGTATAAACTATATACCTGACAGGAGTTCAGAAAAGTAAGAGATTAAATATGCTCTAGAATAATTTGAGGTTTCATAAAGCATGAAGGACTTAAGTGAGTCCTTGAAAAACAGCTAAAATTGGGATGGAGGATGTAAAGGAAAAGGAAAGAACTTCTAGGTTTGTAGTACTAGAAAACCACAGGCACACTGAAGTCTTCTGCCATGTAGCAAAGAACTCCTCAGCACCATTCACACTCCTTTCTACACAGCGACCTTGATAGTGAGTAATAGCATGAATGAGTCTACATTACTAACTGCCATTACTAGCAGTCTGTAGCAACTGAACATAATACAGAAAATATGACAATCTTTCTTATTAGTATTATACACCCCAAAAGCAAAATCTGAATTTCTTCTGAAATCTTAATGCTTCTAACTAATTGCCAATCCTCTGACATTTTGGATGTTTTTAAACAAAGGTCTCAAGGACTTGTTTTAGGACATCAGAGAGATGCCATGAGGCTGGCACAATGGCTCATGCCTGTAATCCCAGCACAGTGGGAGGCAGATCACTTGAGGTCAGGAGTTTGAGATCAGCTTGGCAAACATTGTGAAACCCCGTTTCTACTAAGAATACAAACACTAGGTGGGCGCAGTGGCATATGCTTGTTATCTCAGCTACCTGGGAGGATGAGGTGGGACGAATGCTTGAACCCAGGAGGCAGAGGTTGCAGTGAGCCAAGACTGCTCCACTGCACTCCAGCCTGGGCGACACAGCAAGATTCCATCTAAAAACAAAAACAAACAAGCAAACAAAAAAAACACAGTGAGATGCCCTGAATTACCACATACACTGAGAGAGGGAAGGCAGGTGCTTGCTTATGAGGCAATTTCTATACAAAGAAAATAGAGATTGATTAACCAGAGGCACAATTCATTTTAGCAGATTATTTAGCTCCCATAGTAAAGAATATAACCAACCAGAGTAACGAAAGATCACACAGATATCCAACAATGGAAAGACAAACCACATTCTGTCTACAGTGTAATCACCTAAAGTTGGAAGGGATCATAGATCATGATCATGGTCCAATATCATTTTTCAGATAATGAAAGCCCAGTCACTATTCATGATAATGGCAGGACATGGGACTAAAATTCAGTTCTCCTCACTTTCAGTTTAGTGCTCTCTATCATAACACACTGCCTCAATCTAAAACAGCGAGATTTTCTCAGACAAAACAAAACCTCACCTTTTTAAAACAAAACTGAAGAATGTTGTAGCTAGAAAGATTTTAGAGATTCTCCAGGCTAATCTTCTTGTTCAACAAATAAGGAAACTAATATCAAAATAGTTTTAGTAACTGAGACAATGACAAAGGCATTACTAGTTACAACTTCCTGCTTCTACCCACCTATGGTGGTATTGACAAGCAGCCAATGTTGCTTATGGTGATCACTCTAAGACATTAGGATTCAAGGTCCAGTAGTTTTGTTTTCTTTTGTTTTTTGATACAGGGTATTGCTCTGTCACCCAGGCTAAAGTGCAGTGGCATGATCTCGGCTCACTACAACCTCCACCTCCTAGGCTCAAGTGATCCTCCCGCCTCCTGCCTCAGCCTTTGGAGTAGCTGGGACTACAAGCACATGCCACCATGCTCAGGTAATTTTTTAATTTTTTGTAGAGATAGGGTTTTGCCATGTTACCCAGATGGGTCTTGAGCACTTGGGCCCAAGCGATCTGCTCACCTTGGCCTCCCAAAGAGCTGGGATTACAGGCATAAGCCACCATACCCAGTCCCTAAATCCAGTAGTTTACTAGTTAATTTAAATCAGAAATGAAAGGAGATCTGGATAATGGAGGTCATGACAATCTCTCTGAGAGCCTTAATATATAGACAAGCTAGACCAAGAAGACCACAAGTTACTTTTGCATTTGCTAACAACATCTCATTTGACTGATGTGCATGATAGGAAACAAGGAAGGATACCAGCAGGAGTCAGTCAATCTCAGCAAGCATGCTGCTCTCTCCTCTATTCTCTCCTACCACCTTAAGTCTAAAAATAAGTACTCTGCACTGTGCCAGTGTTTTATCCAAAGACAACTTCAAAGTACAAGTTGTTTCATATGACAAAGTGAGAAAAAAAATGCTAACAAAATATCAGAAAAAATTTTTCAGGCCTTGTAAAAAAATTCCATTTGTTACTGATCATGACCTCTTTACAATCAATCTCAATGCAGCATATCTAAAATTATCGTCTACCTGGCAAACTAACTCTGCCCCCTGTATTCGCAAGAGGTAAATATATCCAGTTACCTAAGCCAGACATCTAGGTCATTCTTAACACTGCCTTACTCACTTCTAATATTCAGCTGGCCACCAAATATTGTCCATTCACCTTTGCAGATGCCCTTTAATCAGTACTCACCTCTCTATCTCAGCATTCCTTGGTGCAGGCCCTTACCATTCTGACCTGAATTGTAACAAACTCTTATCTTCCTGCCTCCAGTATGGCTTTCTTCTAATTCTCTAAATTATCTTTCAAAAAATCTTACATCACATCCCTCCTTAAAAACTTTATATTTCAGGATGAAATGTAAACTCCTAGATATAACCTGTAGCCTTTCAGAATCTGGCCTGTCGACCTTTCTGTTGTCATCTCTCTCAATTCCCCTACCCAGACCTACCTATATACCTACCTACCTATCTATCTATACAGTTGCAGTTGCTCACTCAAATACAGACCACTGTTTTTGTTTTTTGTTTTGAGACAGAATCCCACTCTGTTACCCAAGCTGGAATGCAGTGGTGCAATCATAGTTCACTGCAGCCTTGAACTTCTTAGGCTCAAGCAATCCTGCCACTTCAGCCTCCTAAGCAGCTGAGCCTATAGGTGTGAGCCACCATGTGGGGCTAATTAAAAAAAAAAAAAAAACGTTTTTAAGAGATGGGATCTTGCCATGTTGGCCAAGCTGTTGTCAAACTCCTGGCTCAAGCAATCATCCTGCTTTAGCCTCCCAAGTAGCCTGGACTACAGCTGCATGCCACCTCACCCAGAATACTTTTTATGTCAAATTACTTTGTCCTTCCTCCTTAGCTCTTACTTTTCTATCCAGCTAACTTCTATTTACCCATAGAACCTGCTGGAGGACCATTAAATGGCAGAAGCCAGATTTGGGGTCAATTAGCCCCCAGAAGGATTCACTTTTCTTCTCCTATGTTCCTATGGTACCCTGGGGATACCACTATCATAGAGCTGGTCTGTTTCCTCTGCCAGAATAAGCCAGGAGGCAGGAATCACAGCTGTCACTTCTGAATCCCTAGTACACAGTACCCAGCACATTGTGGTAACCAGTAATATAAACAAACTCACACTTCTCCCAATGCCTGCTAAGTACTTATTACTTATAATATGTCTGGTCCTACTCTCCATTTTATATTTGTATTCTCTTTGCTTCTAAAGACTGTTGTAGATAGTACATGGAGTGGCTCAATATCTACACTGCACCTAATAGTATTTAGTATATACTAAATACATATTTTAGATCACTATTTCTCAAACTTCAGTACACCTTAAAAGTACCTGGAAAGTTTGTTAAAACGGATTCCTGGGCCCCACTCCCACAGATTTTAATTCAATATGTCTGAGGTAGGCCCCAAAATCTGTATTTCTAATCAACTCCCAGTTGATGCTGACAAGTTTGCCTGCCTGCCAACTACATTTTGAATAGCACAGTTTTAGACAGAATTCATTTATGTGAATTCAACAGGAAATGGTGATTTTATTCATTCTCTTGATCAGATTTGATGACCAACTAGTTCTAGATTTACCAATTGAGCAAACTGAAGAATTCCTAAGTTTTTTTTGTATTCAGTAGTAGCAATGTGGCTAAACAGCATAGCCAGGGTAAACATTTTTATTTATTTATTTTGCAAAGGTATATGGTCTCACTATGTTGCCCAGGATAGTCTTGAACTTCTGGTCTCAGTGATCCTCCCACCTCAGCCTCCCAAAGTGCTGGGATTACAGGTGTGTACCACCATGTCCAGCTTGGTAAGCATTTTTAAAGATGCTACAAAGTAGGAATAAAGCAATCAATGACCACACAACTAGTTCACCTAAAAGTTGCCTGGTTGGTAAAAGTTAACTTTAAATACTAACAAACAGATGCATGTATGTATCTTCTCTCTCTAATATGCCAAGCCTTAAACAAATTTCCCCTTCACAAAAATATTCAAAATTTGAAGTCACCAATGAAATAACTGATGCAGAGAAGAATCATCAATAGATGTTAAAACCACTGGATAATCAGATGGCCTCAAAGTATTATTTTGGATCACTAGTTTATTATAAAGGTAAAAAGAACCTTTATAGCAGACAGATCTGGAGGACATACCTCCTTAAACAAGTGATCACACTGAACCTCACCAATAAAGGAGAAACTAACATCATGTGCCCTTTGCCATGACACAGTGGAATGTACACAAAATCACCTATGTAGCATTCTTAATAAAAATGTTTAATCTGAATATATCATGAGACATTCAGACAAATTTAAATTGTGGGAAATTCTGTGAGAAAATTGCCTAGAGTCTTAAAAATGTCAGTATCATGAAACGAACAAAAAAAGGTAATGGGAGTATTCTGTATTAAAAGAGAGAATAAAGAGACTTGAAAAACAAATGCTATGTGCTCCCCCACTACCCAAAAAAAAAAATCCCACATGGCTCTAAATAATATTTTGGAAATAATTCATTATGTATGAAGCTACCTGGTGTGTCAGAATATAACAAATTCTTCAGGTATAAAAATGGTATTATGATTATATAGTTATTGTTCTTTGGACACACATGCTGCAGTACTCAGGGGTGAGACATGGCACTTGCAACTTACATTGAAATGGTTCAGAAATATATACAACAAACTAAGTGTTCATAACTAGTGAATCTAGGAGAAGATTGTATGGATAACTAGTTGAACTAGTCATTCAACTTTTCCATAGCATTGACATTTTCCAAAGTATAAAGGTAGGAGAAAGACTGAAAATCTGAAAGTATAATTGACTCTAAAAGAGAATCAATTACCTACATCCTTTTAAACTTGTCATCCATCATCCATCATTCTATAACATTCCAATCCTGACAGATTAAAGAATTTTGCAGTAGCACTGGTAACTATGGACCTTCTTCATTTATCTTACCTCGTTTACCCAGCGATGATCCAGCAAACAAACAGCCAGTAGAGGTCTCGGCAATAATTCTATGCAAGAAAAAAAGTTATTACTACCTTTACTGTAAATATTCTAAATTTATGCAAATACAACACAACAGAACAGTGACTATTAAATAGGCAGAACTAAATCTGGACAGCAAATTGCAAAAGTAAAAATTCTTCATATAGAGTGGCATGATTAACATACTCTATCTTTATCAGACCACTAGTATCCTTTACCAATTGACCAGGAGAAGTCATATCAGATTCTAATTTGCAGGTAAGAAATGTCTACCAAGCACCCCAACAAGTTGCCATGTCATCAGCACTAAGCGGTACCATTTCACAGGCACACAGTATTATAAAGTGTTCCAGAATTATCTTAAATAAAAAGGTCGTTATGCAGGGACTTACATATTGTTCTATGGTTTTTAGATAGTATTATTATAAGTAGAGCAAGAATTCACTTTAAACCTTTTAATGGAAATTCTGAATGAGAGGGTTTGAAATTTAAATATCCACAAATGGTACTTTTATACTTCAAAAACATCAGTTAAAGAATTTGTAGTAATACTTAAATCTATAACTCCTAACTGGATTAACATAATAGTCTGTTTTTTAAAGAGCTCTTTGCTATAGTTAATATTTCCTTGTGAACTGATTTCACATTTGAAGTATTTTATGCAACTGGAAATATTCTCATAGGACTAGCTTTAAAGCCTAACTTCTGATTAGCTTAACCATTTAAGTTCACTATACAAGGGAAACGAATCTTACAATGTAACAAAAGGCAAGCCATCCTCAGAAAAAATTCAGAATAATTATCTTAATTTATCATACTGATGTTTTAGGTAGGAATGTCCTTAAAAATACAAATTGAAACTTCTTAAAACCACAAACTTTAGCAAGAAACCCTACAAATCTTTAATTTAATGAGATAATTATTTCAGGGCTTTCAACTAGTGTGTAGGGAAAAGTATTGTCTCACATTATTCCATTTCCATTGCCAAATGCTTGGTCTTTAGGTTCCTGAACAGGCTGGATGTTAACATACAAATCCCTAATCTCCTTTCTGATGCATCTAACTGCTGCCGCCGCCATATCTTTTGCTACCTATTTTGGCAAGACAGAAAAATAGAATAAAATAATTACTGATTATTTGGAAAATTATTTTCAAGACTTCAAAGACACATAAAATAATTGGTAACTTTCACATGCATTATTTAATAACTTAATTTTTCAAGAGAGAACACTGAATTTTTTAAAATGCTTATGCAAATTAACTTTATCTTTGTTAATTAATGTATTCATTTATATATATATATATTTTTTTTTATCTTTTATTTTAGGTTCAGAAAGTACACATGCAGGTTTGTTACATTGGTAAATTACATGCCACTGAGATCTGGTATATGAATGATCCCATCACTACCTAGGTAGTGAACACAGTACCCGACAGTGTTTCAACTCTCACCCAGCTTCCACCCTCCTCCCATCAGCAGTCCCCAATGTCTGCTGTTCCCATCTTTATGTCCACATGTATTCAATGTATAGCTTCCACTTATGAGAACATGTGATATTCAGTTTTCTGTTCCTACAGTAATTTGCTTACGACAATGGCCTCCACCTGTACCCATATTGCCACAGAACATGATTTCTTTCTTTAAAAAAATGTTGTTTTCTCAATAATTTCAAAATTTAGTTGACATAATACTTACAAAGAGGTACATACATTTTATTTCTAAGAACATCTAAACAACTTACTTTAAATGGCAAAACACCAGCAACAAAAGCTCTTCCATATATCTTAGTCACATAGCCACGGTCAGTTAAATTTATAGGGTTCAACTGTTTAACTGGTGACACTCGAACAATCACTTCACCACCCCCTTTCGGGTAATATCCCCTATGAAAAATATAACAAATGCCCACATAAACTGTATGACAAAAATAAATCTCTATATTACAACAAAATGACATGTCAATGAGATCCAAACATGTAATCCATATTTTAGGTAGGTATTTCACAAAATTTTACACATTAAAAAAATTGTCTGTACTGTACAATATGGTAGCCTTGAGATATGTGAAACTATTAAAATTAAATAAAATTTAAAAACCAGCTCTCCAGGTGCAGTAGACACATTTTAAGTGCTCAACAGTCACATTTGGCTAGTGACTACCACACTGGACAGCATAGATATGGAACATTTCCCTCAATGCGGAAAGTTCTGTTCAACAGTGCTGTTGAACATAAGCTCCTTGAGGGCTAGACCCACCTATATTGTTCCTGCTATTTTTCTGTGCCTAAAACAATGTCTGGCACATGGTAAGTACTCAAATAAATATATGATGAATATTTCAGTAGCAAAACACTAAAAAAGTTTTAATTCAATTAATTAGTGTCATTTATTCTACATCAGATGATGAGAAGACAGTACTCCTCCCCTCAAAGGGCTCAACATCTGATAGGAAGATGGCTCCATGCACTATCTACTAGAATACAAGTCAGGCTATAAGAAAGGCTACAACATAGGTGCAAATATGAGTTCTGATTGAGGCACAGAGTTCATAAAGAATTACAAGTTTCATCTTGGGAAAAAAACATAGGATTTCTAACTTTTGGGAGAGCAGGGGAAGAATAACATAAACAAAGACACAAAAGTCCAAAGGCACAAAGCATATTTAAGGAATAACAAGCAATCATATTGTTAGAACACATAACACTTCAAAAGGAGGAGAGGAATGAAGTTAGAAAAGTAAGTTAGCGCAAGACTTCAAAGCACTTAAATGTTATGCCAAAAAATATGGCCTAGTTATTCTATGGTAGTAGTGAAGCCTTAAAGACAAATAACCTGAATGCCCAATATGTTTCTTAGGAAAATACTTCTGATCACATTGTGGAAAACAATCCCTTTTATGACCCCTCAGTGTTTAGTCCAGTTGTCTACACACAGTGAGCATTTAAGAGAACACAATAACACTGGATATGAGAGTACCTCATTGTTAAAATTCCCTTGAAAATATTTTCCCAAGAAATAAATAGCCATCATGTGTAGCCACCCTCAAGTCCCTATGCCCCCTGCTAGTCATTATTTTTAAGCCATGAAGTATAGTTACTTCTTACAAGAGATGTAATGTATCAATTGGGTACCAGAAAAACAGTTCTCTAAGGGTCTAAGTTTTCCACTATTTTTAGCCTAAGTAATAGATTATGACATTTAAGAAATAAGCAACTTACCTTGTTTTAATGTCACAATTAAATGTGAAACCAAATTTTTCAACAATTGGCTTGAAAACCTGAAAAAATCAGTTTTTAATCACTGGGTTAATCAGCAATATTCACGACTTCAACAAGTGTATTTATTAAACAAAAGTGCTTTGCTGGCTGGTAATTGGATGCTACAGGTAAAGGGTGTTATAAGAATATGTAGGCTAGTTCCATTTTTTCAAATGAAAAAAACTGATATGTAGCTAAATTTAAAAATTTAACATTTATTTAATCAGAGCTGTGCAAGTCTACCTAAAGAAAAAGATTGGAACTTAGGATACTTGATAACAGTGGTTATTCTACACCAAAGGCCAATACTTCCTAATGCATCTCAATACAGTACATTATAAGAAATGAGGGGGTATTAGTGAAGAGCATTCCATTCTGCCTTCTCAATTTTCTTTTCTTATTTTTTTTTCTTACCTCTCTGATGCCTGGGAATCAATTTTTTATACAGCTGAAATCTCATTCCACAGACAATGCTTTAACATCAGAAACATAAGCATTTTCCTGACATCGTAAAATTATTCCTAAATAATATCTGAATGACTGCATGGCATCCTAGCATAATTTACTTAACTTTTCTCCAAGTTTTCAATATTAGATGATATATCTTATATAATGATAATTATAGTATATAATGCTTGGTTCAAATACCTTTACCATTTATCTTTAGCCGCATTTTACGATATTGAACTAGGAGTAGTTTCCTTGAAGTGAAATTACTAGGTGAGGAGACATTAATTTTTATTATATATCACATTGTACTGACTTTAAAAAGATTATACCCTATTAGAATGGCAATATTTCAGAGAAAGATGGTGTTTAAGCCTGAAGTCTAAGGCAACTCTTTGAGATCTGCTCTAGAGATATACTTATTCCTCTGGGTTGTCTCCTATGTATACAGGAGGTATATATGTTATTAACCTGTTTTTTTTTTAAAGGTAGAAAAAAACTTAAAAAATAAAAACCTGAGAATATCAAGAGCTAGGAAGGATACAGAACAGCTAGAACCCTCTATTTGGTATTTATTTTTATTTTAGAGATGGGGTCTCACTATGTTACCCAGGCTAGACTCAAGAGATCCTCCCACCTCAGCCAACCAAGTATTAAATAGCTGGGACTATAGGCACACACCACTGTGCCCACTTCAGTTGGAACTCTCATATGGTATTGGTAATAATGCAAAATGATGTAGCCACTTTGGAAGCCAAAACAACCTGGCTATTTATTATAAAGTTAGACATTCACTTATTATAACAACCCAGCAATACTACTATTTACCCAAGAGAAATGAAAATGTACAATCATACAAAAACTTGCATATAAATGTTAACAGTAACTTAATTTATAATCGCCAAAATCTGGAAACACCCAAATGCCCTTCAACAAATGAATGGCTATGCAAACTGGTACGTCCATATACCAGAACACAACTCAAGTTTTCGTTGCAGGCACAAGCAACAGGGATAAATCTCAAATGTATTACAGTGAACAAAAACTCAAAGCCTACATATAGCATTATTCCTTATATGACATTCTGAACAAAAGGCAAAACTATGACAGAAAACAGATAAGCAGTTGCCAGGGGCTAAGGCTCAGGACTGATTACAAAAATGGATAAGGGAACTTTTTAGAGTAATGGAACTATTCTATATCTTGATTGTGGTAGATGGTTCATAACTGTGAATCACTGTCAAACATCACAGAACTACACATTAAGAAGGGTGGATTCAACTGAAAATAATGATACTTTAATAAATCTGGACAAAGAAAAGATTATGCCACTTTTCTCTCCCACTAGTTGTATCAGAATGCCATGATTTTTTATAATTTTTAAACATTTGATCCTAGAATGGAAAGGGCTTAATGGAAAAAAAAAGTCTGAGTTTTCCTCCAAATCATAATTCTTATATTTATAAAATAACATCACAATTGATATAATTTATATCACACTCAAAGTGTGTGATTTTTTTGTTTGTCTGTTTTGTTTTTTTAAAGACAGGGTCTCGCTTTATCACCCAGGCTGGAGTGCCAACATAGCTCACGGCAGACACGACTTCCCAGGCTCAAGTGATCCTCCCACCTCAGCCTCCTGAGTAGCTCGAACAGGTGTGCACCACCATGCCTGGCTAATTTTCCCGTGTGTGTGTGTGTGTGTGTGTGTGTGTGTGTGTGTGTGTGTGTATTTATTTATTTATTTATTCATTTTTTTTTTTTTTTGCAGAGATGGGATTTCACCATGTTGCCCAGGCTGGTCTTGAACTCCTGAGCTCAAGTGATCTGCCTACTTCAGCCTCCCAGAGTGCTAGGATTACAGGCATGAGCCACCATGCCTGGCCCTACACTTGAGGTGTTTTAAACAATTCACTATAAACACTATTCTAAGATACAACAACAAATTTAAAGTAAACATAATTCCCCACCCCCCCCCACTGCAATAGAACTAGACACATTTAGGAGGCTGAGGTGGGAGGATCCTTTGAGCTCAGGAGTTCAAGACCAGCCTGGGCAACACAGTGAGACCTTGTCTCTACAAAAATAAAAAATAAAAATTGCGTGGGTGTGTGCCTTAGTTCCAGCTACTCAGGAGGCCAAGGCAGGAGGATCGCTTGAGCCCAGGAGGTTGAGTCTGCAATGAGCTGTGATCATGCAACTGCACTCCAGACTGGGCAACAGCACTGTCCCAAAAAAGAAAAAAAAAAAAGAAACGGGCCAGGTGCAGTGGCTCAAGCCTGTAATCCCAGCACTTTGGGAGGCCGAATTGGGTGGATCACGAGGTCAGGAGTTCAAGACCAGTCTGGCCAAGATGGTGAAATCCCTGTCTCTACTAAAAATATAAAAAAATTAGCCGGGCATGGTGGCAGGTGCCTGTAATCCCAGCTACTCAGGAGGCTGAGGCAAGAGAATTGCTTGAACCAGAGCAAGACTCCATCTCAACAACAACAAAAGACACCATGAAGACATAAACAAGAAAGTCACAAAAAAAAAAAAAAGGCAACCCAGGATATATTTAAATAGAGAATGGAGACTCAGAAGCATGTATGAAATCATCTTAGTTTGTCAACAACAAAAGCCCTTACCATCACTGTATAATCAATCTGTGGTGCCATTTCAGCATTAGTTCCACCTTTCAGATGAAGTTCTGATGATGAAGCAGCAAAGAGAACACATGGCATTGAGACCTGCATCAAGAGGCATACACTCCTAAGGAGAAGGCAGAAAAGGCTTATTTTCATTTTCTTTTCTGCATTTTATTTTCAGACTCTTAAATAAGCTATATTATTGTTCATCACTACCAACTGAAGCACAGACAACTGTCAAGGCAGGTATATGACATTGAATTTCTAGTTAAAAAACATTTCAGTGTCTGAATAGTAAAATCCTGAATTTTAAAGAAAGACAGTATTTTACCATAGGAAAAAATAGCTTTAAATGATAAGCAAACCTGGGTCTGAATCTTCAACTAACATTAGCTGTGTGACCTTGGGTAAGTTCTGATACTTTTCTTTATATTACAAAAAAGTATAAAAGAAAAAAATTAAAAATAAAACCTTCTTCAAAAGTTTTACAAAAGGATTCTTGAAACTAGCAGTTTGTGAAAATGCTTTCAAAACAGTCAAGGTCTAGAAATACTGAATTGATTATATATGAGTTGCTACCATACAACAAGGTACTGTTTCAGGTACGAAGTTAAGATATAGTTCCTATCATTGAGGAGTTCATGATATGATAGAATAATATTTTATGCAGCCATCAAAGAGAATGAGTTCATGTCCTTTGCAGGGACATGGATGAAGCTGGAAACCAGCATTCTTAGCAAACTAACACAGGAACAGGAAACCAAACACTGAATGTTCTCACTCATAAATGGAAATTGAACAATGAGAACACATTGACACAGGGAGGGGAACATCACAGTAACAACACACGCCAGTGCCTGTCAGGGGGTGGGGGGCAAGGGGAGGGAGAGAATTAGGACAAATACCTAATGCATATGGGGCTTAAAACCTAGATGACGGGTGCAGCAAACCACCATGGCACATGTATACCTATGTAACAAACCTGCATCCCAGAACTTAAAGTAGAATAAAGAAACAAAAGAAGAAGAGAAAAGAAAAGAAAAGAAAAGAATAGTATTTTACGAAGACTGATAGCTTGGCTGGGCACGGAGGCTCATGCCTGTATTCCAGCACTTTGGGAGACCGAGACAGGATGATCACTTGAGCCCAGGAGTTTGAAACCAGTCTGGGCAACATAGTGGGACCCCATCTCTACAAAAAAATTAAAAAATTAACCAGGCATCGTGGCATACACCTGTAGTCTCAGCACTTTGGGAGGGCTGCCTGAACCCAAGAGATGGAGGCTACAGTGAGCCATAATGGTGCCACTGCACTCCAGCCTGGGAGACAAAAAAAAAAGACTGATAGCTAAACATTTCACATGGAAAAATTTTAGTGAAGTAATCCTTGCTTTACTTGCCTGTTTGGTCCTTATAGTCAAATAATGTGAAAAATCACAAGAAATAGTTACATAACATGAATAATTTTATAAGTGAAACATTTGGTCATTATCTTTTTTTTTTTTTTTTTTTTTTGAGACAGGGTGTTCTGGCATCCAGGCTGGAGTGGAGTAGCACAATCTCGGCTCACTGCACCTTCCACCTCCAAGGCTCAAGCCCTAGCCTCTCAAGTAGCTGGGACTACTAGCATGTACCACCATGCCTAGCTAATTTTTGTACTTTTTTTTTTTTTGTAGAGATGGGGTTTTGCCATATTGCCCAGGCTGGTCTCAAATTCCCGAGCTCAAGCGATCCACCCACCTCCACCTACCTCGGCCTCCCAAAGTGCTGGGATTATACACATGAGCCACCACACCTGGCCTGGTCGTTTTCTAAATGAGCCATCATCTCCCTTTTCCAAAGTTAAGTGAAAGCAGTCATATTATTAATAAGTAGTTTGAAAGGGAATTCGAAATAGCCTCCTACTTACCGAAAGACGGATCCTCATTTAACTTGCTTACACAATTATGCTTATGTATTGAACTGGGAAGCCTCTATCGGTAATAATGCATTTCATTAATTCAATAAATATTTATTGGCCAGGTATGGTAGCTCACACCTGTAATCCCAAAATTTTGGGAGGCCAATGTGGGTGGACTATTGAGCTCAAGAATTCGAAACCAGCTGAAAAACATGGCAAAACCTTGTCTCTACAAAAAATAAAAAAATTAGCTGGGCATGGTGGTATGTGCCTATGGATGATCCCAGCTTCTCAGGAGGCTAGGGTGGGAGGACCAGCTGAGCCTAGGAGTTACAGCTTACAGTGAGCAGTGACTGCACTACTGCACCGCAGCCTGGGCAACAGAGGGATACCCTGTCTCAAAAAAAATAAAACATAAAAGTAGGAAAACAAGCTCATAGAAATTAAGCAACTTGCCCATAACATGGTAAAACCTGAACTTAAGTTACTTAAATGGAAATGTTAAGTGATACATACCCTGCTGTCTTGGTATCTGCTGTGTGGATTCCACCTTTGATCTTCTCTGGTGTAAAGGTTATTTCTGTTGAGCCAATTTCTGCCCTCTCCAGTTGCCCATCACACAAATCTCGAATCATTTCCAGTCCAGATAAATGTTGAGGCCTTCAGGTCATAATACTGCATCAAAACGTGTGCATTCAGACTGCCTATATCCCCACATTTTATGACAAATTTATAAAACTGCAATGGCAAGAAAACAGCAAGGTCTAACCACAGTAAGTGCCACACATCTTCAGTGTCAACTTCCTTTTGGGTTTTTATGCACCTTGACTACCTGCTAGTAGGTATCATTTTAAGGCTTTCTTGCAGACCAGTTATTTGTGGCTATAAATACATATCCTGATATATTGTAGCAAATTAGAAGTGTGCAAAAGAAGAAAACTAATAGTTACTTCCGCACCACCAGTTTCCCTTGCACTTGACTGAATAATCTGTGGTGCCTGTACCGGCTGAACTACGTTCCCTCAAAATTCATATGCTGAGACCCTAATCCTCAGTATCTCAGAATGTGACTATATTTGGAGATAGAGCCTTTAAAGAGATAATTAAGTTAAAATGAGGACATTAATTTAGGCCCTTATACAATCTGACTGGTGTCCTTATAAAAAGAGACTAGGATATACAGAGACACCAGGGGCAGGGTGCACAGAAGAATCACGATGTGAAGAGGCAAAAAGAGAGGCCTGGAGCAGATCCTTTTCTCATGACTCTGAGAGGAAACCAACCCTGTCAGGACCTTGATCTTGGACTGCCAGCCTCCAGAACTGTGAGGAAATAAATTTCTGTTGTTTAAGCCACCCTCTGTGTGTGGCATTTTGTTATGGCAGCCCTACAAACTAATACAACACCTACAGCCTAATGAATTGGATTCCCCTGTTGGTGAACTGGAAGGCTGCAAACAACTATGACAAAGGCAATTAACATTAACATATATCAGCAATTGCCTTTTGGTAATTTAAAAACTGTAGATAAGGGACTGAGATCGCTGATTTATTAAAATGTAATAAATACAGAATACATACAAAGAAATCAGTGTGGCTTCAACCTGGGTCCTCTTCTAACAGGTACATATACCCGAAACTCAACTAGTGGCATGCCCAGCTACCCAGTTGTAAATTCTAAAACTAGCGGCAGCACAGAATGCACTAGTTAAAAAACAGGCTTTCCTCTGGCCTCACAAGCATTTCTGCCCTATATATCTTGCCCGCTCATACGTACTATTCGGATATTTGGAATGCCCGGTGAGGTGGGAAAACATTTTAAGAGATAGCTCTTCAGCAAATGGGACTATTTTAGCCAAACAGAGAAAACTTGAGACCATTTCTAAACTCACCCCCTCGAGGCTTTCAAGACCTTACAACTCAGGCCACCACCCAGGCAGAGAGTCCCGGCCCCGGATCCCCCCATACCTGCAGCCGGGACCTTCTAGGTTCCACCACTTGGACTCCCGATGCCCCAGCCCAGCAGCCCAGCCGCCTGATCCCCGAATCCCCAAACTTCACGCCGCAACTCCCCCGCCAGCCAGATTTACCTCAGGCCTGGCGTGCTCCGGCCGGCTCGGATCTTCTGCACCCGCAAAGGGAGGCCCAGGAGGCAGCTCAAGGCCGTAGAGACTCTCAGGATCTGGCCGCCCTGCAAATGGTGGGGTACAGGGAGAAGAGACGTAAGCACACCAGTGGTGAACTCCCCTCCTTAGTCTGGCTGCAGCCCCGGCCGCTTCGCTCTGCACTCACCCCTTCCATGATGCTGCCATCAACTTCCACCTGCGGCCCCGCCATGGGGGGCACCTTGGGGCCCAGCCCACAGCGACAAAGCCTCCGCCGGAGCAGGAGGAAGAAGAGACGTTGGCTGCCGCCCAGCAGTTCAGAAATCTCGGTTCACGCCTAGGGCTGCAGGAGCCTGGCGAGAAAGCGGAAGAAGCGACGCCTCTCGGGAAACCGGAGTCAGCAGAAAGGAACCCCCGGCTCGCCCCGGTCTGCAGTCAGTGCGCATGCGCATAGCTCGGCTTAAAGGAGCCACGCAGGGAAAACTGCGGTCCAAGTGAGGAGGGTGCCGGAGAGGTGGGGTGGTTGTCGCGGAGGTGCCCAGGATCACTGACAGACTTATGCCTTGGACACAGCAAAATCTGCAGGTTGCAGAAAGTCTCAACTGTAACCTTAGTTGAATAACACATTGTTGAATCCAGTTATCCCGCAGGCTTGTGCTTTGTTTTGTGGGTAAATATGTTTCTGTTTTCTCGAAGATCCTGGCATACCCCGAGGTGCCGACTTTTAGAGCTGAAGATGCAAGAAAGATCCAGACCCTGCGATGCACCGACCACCTTCTCTCTGGTTAGATTTGCCTTCACTGTGCCTGCCTCTCGAAGTGTGTGCGCCCTGGTGCATTTATACTCTCAGCCTTTCGTTCCTCGCGGGGTGCGTGTTTGTGTGTGCGGAGAGTGTTATCTTTGTTTCTAGGGTGACACGCCATTTATTTGAGGGGCGGGCAAGGCAGAATCACTAGTTTAATACTTTGAAAGGCCAAAGTTCTGCCATTTTGCTTGAGAATGAGTGCAAGTTCTTGACTCCGAGGAACAGTGCAGCTAGCAATTCATCTCACTCAAGGGCAGAAGCAACAGCCAGCTTCTCGGTTCTGCCTGGGGCTCAATTCCAACAAGATTGAGTACCAAATACTATGTAAGCCTCTAGGAAAGCAAGTTTGAGTAAGTTAGCGTCTATCCCTTAAGTTATTGGAGGTATAATGGAGAGACTGAGACGTTATCAATTACAATGTCATCCTCAGTAATAATAACATGTACTATATTTATCTTACAGTTTATGGGGACAATCGCAATATATTAATAATATCCTGTAACAATAACAGCCAACATTTACTGAGGACTTAGGTATTGTGCACTGCATGCATTCACAACATGATAAAGTACTTACTGTTTTGACTGTTTTACAGCTTCCTGTGTTAAACAATTGGCTACAAATTCAGACAATTTTAACTAGAAGACTGGGATGTGAGCCTGGGTGGTCTGATGTGAACACCACTGTCTGATAATCCCAACACTGCTGCTTTTGCGACAGAGAATGTTTTGGGGAACACACAGACTAGGTACTTAACCAAATCTGGAATTTGCCATAAGGTATTAGTCAGAGAAGTAATCATATTTGCATTTTAGAATGAAGGCTTTGGCAGTATGAGGAGGGTGAATAAGAGGCTTAAGAGCCTGAAGGGAGAAATGCCAATGATGCAATTATCCAGCAAGAGATAATGAGAAGCTGAAGTAAGGCAACTGTGGTAGCGATGGAATATGAAAAAGCTGTACTCCTATCTGACATCTTAGATTCCTATTACAGAAACTTAACCTTCCCAGAAGAAGCCTTGCCTTTTTATGTCTAACTTTGGCTATTAATTCCTTGCTATGACCCATTTCCCCCATTCTGACTACTTCCAGTGGTAGGGAGAAAAGAACAAGATGGTAATATAATGTAGAGATGAGCAAATTGTGGTAATAATAAGCACTTGTGGAGTGCTTTCATATACGTGATCTGTCTTAATGTTCATTACAAAGCTGTGAGGTTGGTGTTCTCATCTCTCTTTGGTCAATGAAGGACTGAGGCCTAGGTAATTGAAGTGACATGCCAAGATGACAGAACAAGAAAGTGGCAGAGTTGGCTTAAATCCTGGGTTATTTTAATGACAAATGACAGTTAGACCAATAACAGATTCCTCAATAGAACAGTGGAAGTCAGAAAGACAGTAGAATTGTACCTTCAGAGTGCTGACAGAAAATAACCATCAACTTAGAATTGGGCACTCAGCAAAATTATCTTTCAAGAATTAAAGGGAAGTATAGAAATAAATAAATAAAATAATTTCCAGATTCATGGAAACTGAGTTTAACATTTACCTATACTTTCTGAAGGATGTTCTAAAGGATGTGCTTTAGAAAGAAAAATTACTTCAGAAGAAGAGTCTGAAATAGAAGAAGTGATGAGCAAAAGAAATTGTAAACACATAGTTGAATCTAAGCAAACATTACATAAAATAACACCAGACTTAAGTACGAAAGTACTTAAGACAAGAGGTGGATGACAAAAGTTAAAGAATTCTAAGGTCTCTCTTTGTAATTAAGATATCAGTTAATACGGTTGACATAATTCAAGATTTAACATAAGTAGGCAAGGTAAAGTTTCAAGGATAACCATGAAAGTATGTAACTTCTGGCCGGGCCTGGTGGCTCACGCCTGTAATCCCAGCACTTTGGGAGGCCAAGGTGGGTGGATCACAAGGTCAGGAGATCAAGACCATCCTGGCCAACATGGTGAAACCCCGTCTTTAAAAAAAAAGAAAATTATTATTTTTTAAAATAGAAAAAGAAAGAAAGTGTGTAACTTCTAATCCAGCCAAAGGAAAAAATGGACTAACAAGAAAATACACATTAAGCAAAAACCTAATACCATAGTCAGCATAAAAAACAGGATAAAAAGAAAGTACTAAAGTAACAAAATAGAAATAAATTCAGATATGTCAATAGTAACAATGAAAGTGAATAAATTTTCTAATGAAAAGCCAGAGATTGTTGGATGGCACCTACCCACAAATTTAAAAAATTAAAAAGCCAGAGATTGGTTGGAAAAAAAAAAAGTGCCATTAGCAAGAGATGCACCAAAAACTTGAAGGATAATGAGGAGTAGAAAATAAAAAGATGGAAAAGATACACCACATAAATGCCAAAAAAAAGAAAGCTGGTATACCTATATTAGTGACAAATTAGACTTTCAAACAAAAAGCATTATCATTGACCAAAAAGAGTCACTACAAAATAATAAAAATTGCGTTCACCAGGAAAATAAGTTATTCAAATCTTTGTGTGTAATAAAGAGCTTCAAAGTATGTAAGTCAGATATTGAAGAAACTGGTAAATCCACTACTACACTGAAGTTTTAGCTCAATTATTTATAGATCAAGCAAATGAAAATTTAGGAAAGACAAGAAAACTAATAAAACAGCTAATAAACTTGATCTAAGGATAATTATATATATATACGTAATTGGCCATATATATATATATACACACACACATATAAAACATTCAATTATTATGTATTACATGCTTTCCTCCAGAACTCATGAAACTTTTATAAAGAATGACAAAGCTAGGTGGGCCTGTAATCCTAACACTTCGGGAGGCCAAGGCAGGAGGATCACTTGAGCCCAGCAGTTCAGACCAGCCTGAGGAACATAGTAAGACCCTGTCTCTATAAAAATCGCAAAAAAATTAGCCAGGTATGGTGGCATTCGCCTGTGGTTGCAGCTACTTGGGAGGCTAAGGTGGGAGGATCACAAGCCCAGGAGGTTGAGGCTGCAGTGAACTGTGACCATGCCACTGCACTACAGCCTGGGTGACAGAGTGACACCCTGTCTCAAAAAAAAAAAAAAAAAGACAAACTATAAAGCAAGTCTCAAAAAACTCCAAAGATTTTTTTATCATACAGTTGATATTCCCTGAACAAAAATTGTGTTAGGAATTAATTCTAAAAAAGAAAACTAAAAAAACAACTAAAAACCAAAATATTTGGAAATGTATAATACTTCTATATAATACATGGATAAAAGAATAATAGAAAGTTATAAAAATACTTAAAGGTAAACAAGAGTGAAAGTTCTAGAATCAAAATCTATGGATTATAATGAAACTAGTATGTAATTAGCAGAAGTTTATATCACTAAATATTTCTATTAGAAAGAGAGAAAGGCTAAGTGCAGTGGCTCATGCACTTTGGGAGGCCAGGGTGGGCAGATCACTTGAGATCAGGAGTTCGAGACCAGCCTGGCCAACATGGGAAAACTTTTTTTTTTTTAATGGCGTCTTGCTCTGTTGTCCAGGCTGGAATGCAGTGGCACAGTCTCGGCTCACTGCAACCTCCGCCTCCTGAGTAGCTGGGACTACAGGCACATGCCACCATGCCTTGCTAATTTTTATATTTTTTGTAGAGACAGGGTTTTGCCATGTTGCTCAGGCTGGTGTCCTGGGCTCACTCCTGGGTTCAAGTGATTCTCCCGCCTCAGTCTCCCAAATACTGAGATTACAGGTGTGAGCGACCACACCTGGCCCATTTTTATTTTTATTTTTAACAATGTCTATCAACTGATGTGTATATAAACAAAAAATAAAGTATATCCCTACAATGAAGTATTGTTCAGCCATGAAAAAGAATTAAGTACTGATACAATACATGCTGTAATATAGATGAACCTTGAAAACATAAGTGAAAGAAGCTGACTGAAGAAGCCAGTAACAAGAGATCACATATTGTTTCATTCAATATATATGAAATGTCTAGAATAAGCAGATTTATTACTACTCAAGCAATGTAAATTAGTGGTTGTCAAGGGCTATGGGGGTACATTCAGAATGGGAAGTGATTGCTAATGGGTATGAGGTTTATTTTGGCGGGGGGTGATGTAAATGTTCTGGAATTAGACAGTGGTAATAGTTGCAGAATAGTTGCTATTTCAAAATGAGATAGCAATCATATACCTTAAATTCACCCTTTTAAAGTATAAAATTTAGTGATTTTTGGTATATTTCAAATTTTTTAATTGAGATAGCAATCATATTAAAAAAAGAAAAGAAAAGAAAGAAAAGACATGTGAAGGAAATACAGAAGACTACCTTTAGGACCTTTGGATTGTAAAGTATTTCTTTTTTCTTTTTTTCTTTTTTGAGACAGGGACTTGCTTTGTCACTCAGGCTGGAGTGCAGTGGTGCAATCATGGCTCACTGTAGCCTCAACCACCCAAGCTCAAGCGATCCTCCCGCCTCAGGCTCTAGAGTAGCTGAGACTACAGGCATGTGCCACCACACCTAGCTAATTTTTGTACTTTTTGTAGAGGTGGGGTCTCGCCGTGCTGCCCAGTCTGGTCTTGAACTCCTCGGCTCAAGCGGTCCACCAACTTCAGCCTCCCAGAGTGTTGGGATTACAGGCGTGAGCTACTGCACCAGGTGGGATGGATTTCTCAGGACACAAAAAGCACTAACTATAAACAAAAGATAAATACTTGTGGGCTGTGAATGGTGGCTCAGGCCTGAAATTCCAGCATTTTGGGAGGCCAAGGTAGGAGGATCGCTTGAGCCCACACGTTTGACACCAGCCTGGGCAGCATGGTGAGACCCTGCCTCTACAAACAATTTTAAAAAGACTTAGCTGCATGTGGTGGTGTGCACCTGTAGTCTCAGCTACTAGGGAGGTGGAGGCGAGATGACTGCTGGAGCCTTGAGTTCAAGGCTGCAGTGAGCTGTAATTGTGACTCTGCATGCCAGTCTAGGTGACAAAGTGAGGCCCTGTCTCAAAAAAAGAAAATATTAATATATTTAACTACATTAAAATTAAATACTCTGTGCATCAAAGGACTCTTTCAAAAAAGCAAGCAAAGACATGTCACAAACTGGAAGAAAGTATTAGCAACACATATAAAAAATTAAAAGGATTAGAATCCAGAATATTTAAGGAACTCCTAAACTAATCAACAAGAAAAAGATGTACATACTGTAGAGGGAAAATGAGCAAAATGCATAGGCAAGCATTTAATTTTATTTAAAAAAAATTTTTTTACGTAAGCCACAATTTCTTTGTTGATGCATTCGTCAATAGACACTTAAGTTGTTTGCATATCTTAGCTATTGTGAATAATGCTGCAGGTATCTTTACAAGATATTGATTTTATTTCCCTTGGGTTTATGCTGACAGAGGTATTGCTGAATCATATGGTAGTTCTATTTTTAATTTCTTGAAGAACTTCAATTTTCCATGATGGCTATACCAATTTACAAATATTCCCACCAACAGTGTACAAGGGTTTCATTTTCCTATACCCTTGCCAACATTTGTTATTTGTTTTATTGATAAGTCATCCAATATATTAATACTATATTTATATAGGATCTTTCATCATATAAAATAGTGTCAAGACACTTGAATTCCTTTGATCATCAAAATATCCCTGAAGGTATATTGAAGATGGTAGGGAATGTATTATTAATGTCAATATCATCTTGTACACAAGAAAACTGAAACTTGCCCATGATAGGCAAAAAAACAGGCAGATCTATATATAGTTCAAACTCTTTTAATGAATCACTACAAATACAAACTATTGATATTAAACAAAATATATATGTTATATACAATACATACAACTATATTAACATATTTGATTAAGCATATATTGAAACAATTTCTGAATAAGTAATGATGTTTAAATACTTGAGGTATTAAAAGTCCTCAAAATTCATAAATAGTTAAACTACAATAGCTCAGGCTACCACATGTTGGTATATTTTGGGGTAATGGTCAAAGCAGGGGCTGACTCTGGGCTACATTTATCTCCTGAACATTTAGAATTCAGAGCAGAATTCAGAAGATCATCTTCAGATTTTTCTACACCAGTCAAGTCACACCCAGGAGCCAAACAAGTAATCTAATAACTTCATTAATTAGCTATGTTGCATTTTGGTAAACTTCAGTCTTTCTGGAGAATTCCTTTGAATAGAGCAGGGTGTTAATTTAATGAAGCCACATTCATATTCTTTTATTTATTTATTTTTTGAGACAGGGTCTTGCTCTGTTGTCTAGGCTGGAGTACAGTGGTGTGATCATAACTCACTGCAGCCTGGAGCTCCAGAGCTCAAGTGATCCTCTCACTCAGTCTCTGGGACTACAGGCATGCACCACTATGCCCAACTAATTTTTTTAGAGATAGGGTTTTGCCATGTTGCCCAAGCTGGTCGAAAACTACTGAGCTCACGCAGTCCTCCTGCCTTGGCCTCCCAAAGTCTGGGATTACAGAGCCACCATGCCTGCCCCACAATCATTTTCTTAAGGATAAATTGTTTCATCTTATTCCATCTCACATTTATAGAAAGTAACACAGACAACCATCTTAGAAATAATAACAATTGAGCAGGCATTCTATGAATGGCTAATAAACATAGAAACATGCTCAACTTTATTAATAATCATAGAAATTCAAATTAAGATTATAACACCATTTTATAATTATCAAATTGGGAGAAAACTTTAAGTCTGACAATATTAAATGAGGAACAATAAACGTACAGCAGCTAGGCATGTAGTTTGTTAAATCACATTGGAAAACAATCTAGTATTATCTAGAGTAAACTTGAAGATAAACATAACCCCTGTTTCAACGATTCCATTTTTAAGTCTTTATCCTGAGCTTACTGATCAAAGTGTAGTTGGCTAACCAATAGCATTTGTATCACCTGGAGCTTGTTAGAAATGCAGAATGTCAGGTCTACCCAGATTTACTGAATTAGGATCTGCATTTTAACAAAATCCCCAGTTGCTATGAATGCTCATTAATATCTGAGAAGCACTGTGCTAAAGAAACTCTTGAACATGCACCAGGAGAGATGATCAAGAACATTCATAATAGCACTGATGGTAATGGCAAAGAACTAGAAAACAACACAAATATCCACTTAGTACAGAATGGATAAATAAATCATAATATTGTCAGAAAAGCTAGTTGCTGAAAGATACATACAGTTTGATACCATTTTTATAAGAGTCAAAAATAAGCAAAAGTAAATAGTATGTTATTAGGTATCATCCATATATGTATATGTGGTAAATTCTAAAGGAAACAAAGGAATGATAAATACAATTCAAGGTAACGCTTATGGAGGGGAGAGGTAAAGGAAGGAGCAGACAGTGATCTTCACTAACATAGGAAAGATTTCTTTTTTTTTTTATTTTTTAGTTTAGATTTATTTTTTATTTTTTATTTTAAAATGCATTTCATTTTTAGACAACCTACATGATGTGTTTTTCTGTAGTTTCTATTTCTTAAATTTGAGTCATAGGTTCAAGGGTTTTGTTATATTATTCTGTGACTTATGTGTTTGTTTTGATTCATATGTTCATTATTCTCCCATATAACACAATTTTAACCACTTTATTATGGTATGCTTTCCATACCATAAAATGCACTGTCTTAACTGTATAATTCAAAGATTTTTAGTAAATGTACAGAATTATATAATCATTGCCACAAACTGGTAAGAGGAAATTTTCATCACTACAAAAAAAAATCTCTCTTGCCTCTGCAATCACTATCCCTTCCACCTCTAACCCCAGACTAATTTGTTTTCTAACTAACGCTAATCTTATTAATTAATACTAATATAATCTTATTATATAACTAATATAACTAAAATGAATCTGTTTTTCATCTCTATAACTCATCATTTTCTGGACATTTAATTTAAATGGAATCATGTAATATGCAACCTTTTGTGCCTGTATTCTTTTACTTAGCATAATTTTTTTGATGTTCATCCATGTCATAGCAAGTATCAGTACTTCAGTCATTTTTAAGATGAATAATATTTCAGTACATGGATGTACCACATTTTGTTTATTCACCTGTTAATGGACCTCTGGGCTGATTACAGACTTTGGATATTATGCTGTTATGATTATTCGTATACAAGTCTTTGTGTGAACACTATTGTCATTTTGTCATTTCTCTTAGGTAGCTATCCAGGAGTGCAATTGGTGGGTCATAACTGGTCGTTTTTAAATTTAAAAAAAGAGAAGAAATGGGATCTTTGTTTCTTTCAAACTCGAATAAAAGAATTAACTAGGGAATAGATGGTGTATTTCTTTCCAGATGCTGGAATGAAATATTATACTTAATATAGAAGCAAGAATCCGTTGAGATAAAAAGTCAGTAATGGAACATAAACTAGTTACCTTCTGAGGAGCAGGTACAGTTAAAAAGGAAATGAAGAGGAAGAAAGTTGTATAGCAGCACCTTGGAAGGAAGATGATTCATTTCAAAGGTACAACTGCTACTGCTTTTTATACAAACACATGCTTGTGGGATTATCAATCAAATAATGTCTATAAACATTTTTAAGGAAATATAAAAAGTTGAAATTCTTTTGAGGAGTTCAGATTTTCTGATAAAGGTGACTATTTAGGCCAGGAGTAGTGGCTCATGCCTGTAATCCCAGGACTTTGGGAGGCTGAGATGGGACAATCGCCACTTGAGACCAGGACTTTCAGACTAGCCAGGGCAACAGAGAGAGATCCCATTTTGAACTCCTGAGCTCAAGCCATTCGACTCCTCAGCCTCCCAAAGTGTTGGAATTATGGGCATGACCCACCACACCCGGCCCAAGACACCCTACCAAACAAACAAAAAAGATAGTAAGATTTACTGTTTGCAATGATTTTGTGTGTGTAGGTGTATAATACATAAAATGGCAAACAAGGGGGAAAAGTTTTTGGGTCACATTAAACAATGAAGTTGTGAAATACCTGAGATTTTGTTTCATAACCACTAATCTTCAATGTTGAGGATTTAAAATGTATTTGTTCTAGTTTTTTTTTTTTTTCTCTGTAATTCCTTAGCCATTTGTGAAGATTTTCATTCCCACGTAAGAAGCAATAACAGACTAATGTCATCCTGGTCATTTCCAGAAATTGTTTTCCTAGTTAATGCCTGTTTTCTTTACCAGTTCCACTTGATCTGAATTTGACATTTCTCCAAGAGACAAGTAAATCAAGATCATATGTCTGTGACATGTATCGAATATGCTAGTTAGCTGCATCTGACAACCGTCTGTAAAAAGAAAGATAATGATGATGACATGTTTATTTTAGACATTAGGTAAGGTTCATCTTTCATGAAAGAAAATTGATTAGCCAATTTTGGTAATCAAAAACACTAAAAGGGAGTAAAAAAAGTGCCAGTCATTGGGAAGTACTGCTATATGGACTTGTGAAACAACTAGTGGTCCAGAGCCTTGCTACAAAGTATAGAGGTGTTCTATTTTCTTTCTTTCTTTCTTTTTTTTTTTTTAAGAGGGGGTTTCACCATCTTGGTCAGGCTGTTCTTGAACTCCCGACCTCAGGTGATCTGCCCGCCTTGGCCTCCAGAGTGCTTGGATTACAGGTGTGAGCCACCACGTGCGGCCAAAAGTGTTCTATTTTCTGTACTTGAGGCGGTTACACTACAAGATGAAGAAAGGGAAATGTTTTCCTACTCATCCCTCAGGTCCTACTTCAGCATAACTTTCTTCAGATAAGTGCCCTTCCTTTGTGTTTCCTTAATACTATTTCCCGCTTTACATACACTAAAACGATTATATTCTGTGCATCTGTATTTACATAGCAGTGTCCTGCCCGACTTTGGCCCCTCAAGTTAAATTTGGGCTGCCCTCTGCCCCGCCCCCGCCCCCCAGGCTCTTTTCCCTCCCTGGGTCCCAGACCCTAGGGTTTAGCTCAGACCCGCCCCGCTCCCTGGTTGGCTGTTGGGTGGCAGGTTCGTTTCTTCCCTCCCTATTGGCCGCCCAGGGGGCGGTGCGTTTCCTATCTCCTGATAGGTCGTCCGGCGGAAGCGTCTCTCGGGTCTGCAGCGCAGTTGTCATTTCCGGGGTAAGATGGCTGCAGTCCGTCTGCTGAGAACTTGGAGCAGGAATGCGGGGCAGCTGGTAAGCAGGTTTGGGCAGATCTGAGGCCGGGAAGGAGTGATTTGTCCGGAGTCATCCAGGAGTGGTGTGTTACGTTCTCCTCCGGTGCCAGGCGTCCAGGGCACGCATGATAGAGAGGTGAAGGGATGCATGCAAAATAAAGGGCAGAGAATGGAGCGAGTCGACCAGTCTGGAGTGGAAAACCACTCCCTCCCCTTACCTAGACGTGCATCTACAGCGACTCAGCCGTCCTCCTGCTCCAGCTATACCTCGAGGCCCAGCTAGCGTTTCATTGCAAGCCTTTCAGGTGCCAGGCATTGTGCTGTGGATCCATAGATATATTCGTTCAGCATTTATTGCATATCCACAGTATGCCAAACGCTGCAACACAACCCCTACCCGCAAGAAATTTACAATGTAGAGTCCGTTGAAGTTATAGAATATCAGGGGGCCCTGCTTCCAAAGAACTGAGCAGCTCAGGCGTCCTCATTTGGCTTGTACTTCTATGTCCGCACCACATATCATTCCTACCCTTTTGTCACCAAGGCTATGACCCATCACCATCTCCCCTGCACTTCCCTCTCTTTCTCCTAGTCTTAGCACCAAGCACTGACACATCCCGGTAATGATACTGTTTCACCCTGTGTGCGTAGCGTTTCTTCTCCCTGCCTTGGTGGATCCCTGATCTTAAAAAAACTTCCAAGAGCCGGCTATGTACCAGGTACTGTGTTAGGCACTGCAGATACAAATATGAAATGGACATTATCTCTTCCTTCTCAAGAGATTACAATCTTGTGGTGGAGGACAAAGGAGAGAAAGACAGATAGAAATTACAACCCAGCATGAGAAGTGCTGTTATGGGACAAGTGCCTACAGCTACAGGAATACACAAGAGAGGACACCTATCGGTGGACTTGGGGATCAGAGAGGAGTTCCCAGAGGATACTGTTTGACTTGAGATGTAAGAAGGATAAGTAAGAGATAACGAGGAGAAGAGAGCTCTTCTGAGCAACCCTTAACACTTCTTGGTCTCTCTTCTTTCTAGAGCTTTCCATTCTTGTTTTCTGTGACACCAGTTTCCGAATATTATTCTTTCTACATCTTTGACCACTTCGTCCCAATATCCTCTTTCCCTACCCACCTTTTAAATATTGCTGTTTCTAAAGGGCTCTGACTTTGGCTCTCTGCACTTTTCCCACTTTCTGGGTTATCCCATCCACTCTTTGGATGTAGTTACCATCTATGCTGATGAGTCTTAAAGTTCCCCAGTCTTCCTACCAGGTGTACTCCAAACCCATATATATCCTACTGTCCTGGAAATCTCCAGTTTCTTATGTGTGATATTTTCTAGCTGTAGTTAATAAAAACCCAACCAATAAATAGGAAATTAAGTATCCATGCATACAGAGCATCTCCAAATTAGATGTCAGCTCGCATTGATTTAGTGGCTTATCATTATCAATGCTGTCATTTCCCTAGTAGTTCATTTGTCCTTTTCCTACTAGTTACAAGAGGGCTGCTACAATTTCTTATTTTATGTTTAAGGCAGGAAGGAGGAAGAAGAGGAGGTTCCAGTTTTACTGGCCAGAACTGTGTTACATGGCCACTGCTAGCACAAGGGAGCTTAGAAAAAACTTGTCTCTCTCTCTTTTTTTTTTTTTTTTTTTTTTTATAAAGAGTCTCACTCTTTCACCCAGGTTGGCGTGCAGTGCCCCAATCTTGGTTCACTGCAACCTCCATCTCCCAGGTTGAAGCGGTTCTCCTGCCTTTGCCTCCCAAGTAGCTGGGACTACAGGTGTGCATCACCATGCCCAGCTAATTTTTGTATTTTTAGTAAAGACAGGGTTTCACCATGTTGGCCAGGCTGGTCTCGAACTCCTGACCTCAGGTGATCCGCCCGCCTTGGCTTCCCAAAGTGCTGAGATTACAGCGTAAGCCACCATGCCCAGCAGAAAAGCTTTCTTTAGTCTTCTTACAGTGTCTGCCATACAGCTTCAAAGCAGGTCAGACTCTTCAGGTTCCAGAACTGAACTTTAAACCAGTTTTTCTTTATTTTGTTTTATTTTATTTTTGAGATAGAGTCTTGCTCTGTTGCCCAGGCTGGAGTCCGGTGGCACAATCTTGGCTCACTGCAACCTCTGCCTCCCAGGTTCAAGTGATTCTTCTGCCTCTGCCTCCCAGGTAGCTGGGACTACAGGCGCACACCACTGTGCCCGGCTAATTTTTGTGTGTTTAGTAGAGATGGGGTTTTGCCATGTTGACCAGGCTGGTTTCGAGTTCCTGATTTCAGGTTATCCGCCCAGCTTGGCCTCGCAAAGTGCTGGGATTACAGGTATTAGCCACGGACCTGGCCCAGTTTCTCTTGATTTGAACCTGTAATTCTCTCTGAAGGTATCTAGTCACTATTTTTCCACCTTGCCCTCAACTAGAGGTGTCCTGGTCCTTCCTAATTGGATTATCTGCCTCCAGTGGTCTTATTGTTTTTCTAACCCATTCTCCATAGTGTAGTCAGAGTGATCTTGTAAAATAAGAGACATTTGATAATGTCATTTTCTTGCTTAAAACTGCCTTCAGCAAAATGTCCAAAACTCAAATGACTATGAGGCTTATTTATGATCTGGGCCTTTCCAATCACTCAGGCTTGATTACTTACCAAAACCTACCCATCGCAACCCCAACTCTGACACCTCCCCTTGCTTATTCCACGCTAAACTACACTAGAACTCTGTTGAACAACTTGAATTAATTGAACACACACATTGTGCTTTCTCTCTTAACTCCAGACCTTTACACATGTATTTCTTCTGCTTTAAAGACTCTTGCCTTACTCCCCTATGACCTTATCTGCAACACACCTCATCCTCTGGGTTACTCCTACTCATCCCTCAGACCTTACTTCAGTGTAACTTTCTCCAGCTAGCTTACCTTAACACTATTTCTTTCATTATAGCAAGTGTTATAATCACCTGTTTACCCCTTTTATTACCTTTCACTGGACTGTGCATTCTATAAGGGAAGGAATTGCATCTATTTTGTTCTCTGTATAACCCCAAGTGCCTGGCACATTGTAGGTGCTCATAAATATTTTTTAAATGACTCAGTAAAAACAAAAAACTCAGTTTTTAAAATTTTTATAAAAAGTAAGCAAAAACAGAACAAGACTCCATCTCAAAAAAAAAAAGACAGCGTCTTGCTTTTTTGTCCAGGATGGTCTTAAACTCCTGGGCTCAAGTGATCCTCCTGTCTCAGTCTCCCAAAGTGCTGGGATTACAGGTGTGAGCCACCATCCCCAGCTAGACTAGTAAATTAAGCATAAGGCTTTAAACCACCAATTTTAAAAAGACATGCTTATATAATTATTAGTTTTATGTAATTTGTATTTGAAGCAATTGTAAATTCATCTATGAACAATACTAAAAACACGTAATTCTATGGAAACCATCTGTACCAATTTGGCTGAGGTGACACCCCAACTCACCCCTAGTGATTCAAGGCAATTATTAATAACCCCATGTTCATTCTCAAATACATCCTGGTTGAACAACTACACATGTAGTCTAACTCTTAACACAATTATTTGACTAAAATAGGTCTTTCCTTGATTAAAAAAAATAATTCAGCTGGGTGCAGTGGCGCATGCCCGTAATCCCAACATTTTGGGAGGCCAAAGCGGAAGTCCTAATACTGACATTACAGTCATCAACCATTTTCTCCTTCAGCTATTTACTGTTCCCTTTTATACCTTTTTTCAAGTCAAATCAAGCTGCTCAAAGTCCCAGCAGATAAGCTGAGTAAACTTCTGCTATAGTTTAGTTATGCTGCCTTAAAAGTGCCCTGCTGCTTTGTATGCTTATTATACATAGGGCAGCTTAAATCTTCCTCCAAGAAGCCTTCCCAGATCACACTAACATGAAAAAGCACCCACCAGACCCCTCTAAACTCCTTTTCTTTTTTCTTTTTTTTCTGAGATAGAGTTTTGCTCTCTTGCCCAGGCTGGAGTGCAATGGGATTAGAGCATGAGCCACTGTGCCTCACCTGCTTAAACTCCTTTATCACTTACTGCCTTTGCCTCTTTTTTTTTTTCTTTTTTGGTGAACCTATGGATTATACTGAAGAAGCCTATGCCTTTTATTACAAAAAGTTAGAGCATGTATGTCCATGCTTGAGTGTGTTTGTGTGTGTGTTTATTTTCTCACATAGGTTGTAAACTCTTTGAAATTAGGGATTATTTCTCCTACCTCTAGGGTCTATGACATCAGATTTACTTGGCTTCAGGCTCGGTTGTTCCACTTAATTGTTGTGTGACCTTGGACAAATTACTTCACCTTTCCCATCAGTTTCCTATGTGCTAAAGAGGGCTAACATGTATGTTCCACAGGGAAATTGTAAGATATAAAGATGACGTCTGGGCTGAGCACCTTGGCTCACGCCTATAATCCCAGCACTTTGGGAGACTGAGGTGAGTGGATCGCTTGAGGTCAAGAGTTTGAGACCAGCCTGGCCAACATGGCGAGACCCCTTCTCTACTAAAAATACAAAAATTAGCCGGACATGGTGTCATACACCTGTAGTCCCAGTTACTCGGGAGGCAGAGGCATGAGAATCGCTTGAACCTGGGGTGCAGAGTAAACTGAGATAGTGCCACTGCACTCCAGCCTGGACGACAGAGCGAAACTCCATCTCAAAAAAAAAGATGATGTCTGAGACAAGATCTCACTCTGTCGCCTAGTCTGGAGTGCAGTGGTGTGATCTTGGCTCACTGCAACTTCTGCCTCCTTGGTTCAAGCAATTCTTGTGCCTCAGCCTCCTGAGTAACTGGGACTACAAGTGTGTGCCACCACGTCCAGCTAATTTGTATATTTTTAGTAGAGAAGGGGTCTCACCATGTTGGCCAGGATAGTCTCAAACTCTTGACCTCAAGCGATCAAGTCACCTCAGTCTCCCAAAGTGCTGGGATTACAGGTAAGAGCCACCTGGCCCAGCCTGTCTGAAAAGACTTTTAAAGTACTCAGCACATAGGAGGCACTCAATAAATGTTATGTTTGGTGGTTTGTGTTGCCCCTGACCCAGGCATAGTTCAATAGGAGTTGTGCCGTTGTTGAAGGTAAAACTGTCTAGTAGTTTAATTTCCTTTCACAGGTTTTAAAAATATGAACAATTTTATTTAAATCAAAGTGAATCTATATACCTCAGAACTTTCCTTACTGTCCCTAAATTTTATGTCTGATGAAACAGGTTGATTTACTCCTTTGATTTTATTGCTGACCAAGAGTCAGGATTATGGGAGCTGAAGGAGAAATGAAGGACAAACAAAATAGAAATGTTTGGGAAAGAGAATTCTTTCCTTAAAGAATTTAATGAAAACCGTCATTAAAACTGCTGGTTTTAAGCTTTCAATTTTAATTATTTTAGTTAGGCTTTATATTTCCTGAATGTTAATAAGAATAAAATATAGATATTATAAAGATCAGTTGATTTAGGGTGATCTCCAAAGTTAAGATGAATGATTTAAGATTATTCACATTTTAGGAAAGGGATCTTCAGTTTTTCTTTGCCTTCAGAAATCAGTAATAATTTGGAAATTAAAGTAAATAAGAATTTATTGTTCTTGTCAGTAAACCAAACTTTTAATTTTATATTATTTGCTCAGAAAAAAAACAAAATTCTAGTTAATAAATATGTATTAAAACATGATTATAATATATATTGTTTATTATAACATAGCCTTTAAAATTTAAGAGCTAATTACCACTAATACACATGATTTTTTTTTAAAGTAAAAGTGACTATGCTACATACATGAAAAAGTTTCACTTATCAATATTCCTACTAAGAAGGATAGAAATTTCTGCATAGAGAAGTAAGCTCAGGGCTTTAAAATTAAATAAGTAAATAAATAAATTTATGTAATTTGTATTTACAGTGTGATATAGTTAAGTATTAATAGCATTGAAATATTAACTTTCAAAATAAAATATTATGGCCTGGTGTGATGGCTCACACCTGTAATTCCAGCACTTTGGGAAGCTGAGGCAGTAGGATTGCTTGAGCTCAGGAGTTCAAGTCCAGCCTGGGAAACGTAAGAGTCCAGCCTGGGAAGCATAGTGAGACCTTGTCTCTACAAATAATAAAAAAAATTAAGTGAGTCTGGTGGCATGTGCCTGTGGTCCCAGACACTCAGAAGGCTGAAGTGGGAGGATTCCTTGAGCCTGGAAGGTCAAGGCTTCATTGATCTCTGATCGCACCACTGCACTCTAGCCTGGGCAACAGAGTAAGACCCTGTCTCAAATATACACACACATATACACACAGACAGTACCTTTCAGACACTTAGGTTTTGATATATAGAGTTGAATACATTTGGACCTACTGCTTTCTTTCTTTCTTTTTTTTTCTTTTGAGACAGAGTCTTGCTGTGTTGCCAGGCTGGAGTGCGGTGGTGTGGTGTGATCTCGGCTCACCGCAACCTCCGCCTCCAGGGTTCAAGTGATCCCCCTGCCTCAGCCTCCTGAGTAGGTGGGACTACAGGTGCATGCCCCCATGCCCAGCTAATTTTTTGTATTTTAGTAGAGATGGGGTTTCACCACGTTGGTCAGGATGGTCTCGATCTCTTGACCTCTTGATCTTCCCACCTCGGCTGGGATTACAGGTGTGAGCCACCATGCCCGACCTACTTATTTCTATAATAGATTTTTAAATAATATTATACTAAGGTATTATATGAAATAGTTAATTCTAAAGAGTCATCTATAAGTTACTATAAGTAAACTTTGAGGTATCATACAAGTTTTTCATTGTTTTTAGATGCTGTTACTTTAGAATTCTTTAGTAGTTTTAGTTGAGGAAGTCCAGTGACTTAAGCATACCTATAAACTGATGTATTTATACAGAATACACTGTTAAAATGTCTTTACTTTCAGAAGGAATTTTGGGCAAGGATCATAAATATAACAAATATAAATCTAAGAATATAATATTTCTATTGTGATAATGGTTCTACTTTTAGAATAGAATTGAAATTCAGTTTATACTTAGAGATAAGCCATTGAGATTGTTTATAAATGCTTTTACTTTTTGTTTTCTCATCTGTAGATTTGTGTTCGCTATTTTCAAACATGCAGTAATGTTCATATTTTGAAGCCAAATTATGTGTGTTTCTTCGGTTATCCTTCATTCAAGTATAGTCATCCACATCACTTCCTGAAAACAACTGCTGGTACGTATGAGTTCAGAATAACATGTATAAAATAATGCTTTGTATCTCATTCAGTAATATTTTTTAGCAGTTGATTGAAGACTTTTTAAATTAAAACGAAAGTTGACTCTATATTTCTAGCCAGGCCCTCCCTATCTCCCCACATCTTTCCAATTCTCATTTTCTTTTTTCTTGACCTTTTTTTTTTTTTTTTTACATAGTTTTCTTAATACTGGCACCTCTTTTTTAAAAAATTGTTTTAGAGACAGGATCACACTCTGTCGCCCAGGTTGGAGTTTAGTGGTGCAACCACAGCTCACTATAACCTGAACTCCTGGGCTCAAGCTCAAAGAACTGGGATTATAGGCGTGAGCTATCTGGCCCAGCTCTTGTGTCTTTATAAAGTTGGGCATGGGTTGTGTTGCACCATCTATTATCATCTGGCTCATCCAAGGGCAACAGTCAGCATTGATATGACTTTCTCAATCAAGGTAATTGTTGACTTAATAGAAGTATCTTTGTGTTGTTACACACATTGTGGTATTGTTTGTTGAATGAAGCACTTAATCTGTCATGTGAACATGGTGTAATGAAATCAGCCTGATTTAGTCCTAAATAGAAAGTTCCCTGGCTTTTACCATGTAAAGAACTTGAAGGATTAAGGATTAGATTTGGCAAGGGCATGAGAACTGTTATTTTTCCCTGATGTTCTATTTAGAACCCTGATAAAGAGCCCTAGAATTTTGTTACACCATTAAGTTTTTGACAGATACATGGGGGCTTAGTTTGTGCTGGCAATGAAAAATGGGGGAATTCCAGGCAGACCCCAAGTCACTCCTTCCATGCTCTTTTTTTTTTTTGAGACAAGGTCTCGCTCTGTTGCTCAGGCTGGAGTGCAGTGGCACAATCATAGCTCACTGTAACCTCAAACTCATGGGCTCCAATGATCCTCCTGCCTCAATCTCAGTAGCTGGGACTGCAGGTGTGCACCACTACACCTGGCTAATTTATTTATTTATCAGGGTGTTATCACATTGCCCAGGCTGGTCTAGAACTCCTGGACTCAAGAGATCCTCCAACCTCTGCCTTTATGCTTTTGCTCTTTCTTTTCTTTTCTTTTTGTTCCTTCTCTCCCTTCCTTCTTTTCTCTCTCTCTCTTTATCTCTCTCTCTATCTCTCTTTCTCTTTCTCTCTCTCTCTACCCCCCAGGCTGGAATGCAGTGAAGCAATCTCAGCTTACTGCAACCTCTTTTTGTCAAGCTCAAGCAGTTCTCCTGCCTCAGCCTCCCAAGTAGCTGGGATTACAGGTGCCTGCCACCAAGCCTGGCTAATTTTTATAGAGTAAAGACGGGGTTTCACCATGTTGGCCAGGCTGGCCTCAAACTCCTGACCTCAAGTGATCCACCTGCCCCGGCCTGTCAAAGTGATGGGATTACAGGGATTACAGGAAGATGGAACATGGCCATCTTCCATGGTTTTTCTATATCATCATCCACCATAGCGTAAAATATGTAAACTTTACCTTCTTTACTTTTTTAAAATTTTTCCATTTTTTAAAGTTGATTTTTTTTTGTTACTTCCCAGAGAAAATAGAGGTCATTCAAGTAGATACTGCAACTTCTTGGTCCAGTCTGTAAACACTTATCATGAGCTTTGAGTTCCTGGATACACCAGTTCCAGGCTACTTGGATTCCTGGTCTACAACTTACTAGCTATATAACTTTGAGCAAGTTTCGTCATCTGGGAAATGGGGGTAATCATAGTATTTAACTAATGGTATTCTTGTGAGAATTTATTCATTCAACAATTAATATTTATTGATCACCTTCTGTGTTCCAAGGCACTGTTCTAGGTGCTTGGGATTTATCAGTACACAAAGTAAAGATCCTTATACTTGGGTGGAGTAAACACATTAGACTATGTAAAGTATTTAGTGCCTGCTTTCTCTGGACACTTAATAAGGTTTCTCTTCTTCTGCTTCTTTTAAACTTCAGATTTTCATAGGATCCCATCCTTTGCCCTCTCTTCTTGTAGCACATCTACACACATGCCTTCACCTCTCACCTCATTGAACACTTCTGAATCTGTAGCTGTAGCTCAGATCTCTCACCAGCTACTAACAAAACATCTCCATTCCAGTGTCCCCAAAACTCAGTCTTCTACAAATCTCTTTTCCTTCTGATATTTCCTAGCTCAGTAAATCATTAAGCTAGACTAGCCTAGCCTAACTATTGATGTAAGACCCTGTCTCTACAAAAAAATTTAAAAAGTCAGCTGAGCATGGTGGTCTACACCTGTAGTCCCAGCTACTCGGGGGTGTGATGTAGGAGGATCACCCAAGCCCTGGAGGTTGAGGCTGCAGTGAGCCATGACCATGCCACTGCCCTCTAGCCTGCACAACAGAGTAAGACCCTGTCTCACAAAAAAAAAAAAAAAAAAAAAAAGAAAGAAAGTTAAGCTAGAAACCTAAAGTTATCCTGACTCTAGTCTCATATCAAATTATCAAAATCTATTAATTTTACATCTTACATATTTCTTAAACCTGTCTTCTTTTCAAACAGCTTTGAAAAGTGTGTAACTATATAAGTCACATATTTGTGTGCTGGGCAGAGTGGCTCACACCTGTAATCCCAGCACTTTGGGAAGCTGAGGCGGGAGGTTTACTTGAGGCCATGAGTTCAAGAGCTGCCTCAGCAACAAAAAAGTGAGACCTCATCTCTACAAAAAATTTTATTAAATTACCTGAGCATGGTGGTATGCACTTGTAGTCAGCTGCTAGTCCTCGCTGAGGTGGGAGGATCACTTGAGCCCAGGAACTTGAAGTTATCATGAGCTGATTGTGCCACTGTACTCCAGCCTGGGCAACACAGTGAGACCTTGACTGTAAAAAAAAAATACATTAATAAATTACATACATCTGCTTCTTATCTGAAGTAGCCTCCTGCTTCCCCTGCCTTGTTTTGCCTCTGCCACCCACTCCCTAACACCATCTACCACACTCCTGCCAGAGAGATTTTTTTTTCTAAAATTATAGACCTAAAGTTGCAGATCTGGTATTATAAATAGAATTCCATATCAGTTAATTATTGCTGAATAACAAACAGTCCCACAACTTAGTGACTTAAAGCAACAAGGACTGATCATTTCTCAGGATTCTGTGGGTTGGCTGGGTGGTTTTCTTGCTGGTTGTGACTGGGCTCCCTAATATGGCTGTATTCAGCTAGAGGATCATCTGGACTGGAAGGTCCAAGATGGTCTTACTCACGTGTCTGACAATCCATGCTGATTTTCAGATGGGGCACCTTGTTTCTCCTTCTCTTGATGTCTCATCCTCCAGTAGACTAGATCAGCTTCCTTACATGAGGATTTTAGGGCAGCATTCCAAAAGGGAGAAAGGAGAAGCTGCGAGGACTTTTGAGGCCTAGCCTTGTGAACCTGCACACTTCACTTCTGTTACATTCCATTTGTCAAAGCAAGTCACAGCCCAGCACAGATTTAAGAAGTGGTGAAATAGACTCAGCCTCCTGATGGGAACAGCTACAAAGAATTTCTGACCATGTTAATTTGCTACTGGGTCCTGATCACCTTTAGGGTAAAATTCAAATATTTTAGCATGGTATACAAAGTCTTTTAAATCTGGGCTGATTTCTTGCCACATACTGTAACTCGGCCATAGAGAACTGTTTGTTCTTTAACCTTGCCGTAAACCATCACATTTTCATGCTCTTGCTGTTCCTTGCATATTGCTTTGTATAGAGGTGCCATAGTGTATTTTCTTGTTTTTGTGTTACTTAGATTGATTTCCAGTTCTTCATTATAACCCTATAGTAACCATTCTTTAGCAAAGTAGAATTACTTACTGAATCAAAAATGTTGATTAAAAATTTTTTTTTAAAATGCTTTTGATTCTTAATGCTAAACCACTCAGAAAGGTGTCAGGTTCTACTCCAGTCAGCAAGCTGTGAGAGGGCCCAACTTGCTAGGAAGGAAGTAAGAGGTACCTAATAACCTCCATAACCAAAATGTATTTTATATTTTTTATTGCTAATTTAACTCCTCATATTTAAGAAAATTTTACAACTCTAATTAATTTGTTATACGTTTTATAAGCAAATATGATGAACAGCAGTCTAAAGATACAGGAGCATTCCTGAATAGGTTCAGAGCCATTTGTTAATCTGGAAAAGTTGGGGGTGGTGGTCCATACATGCTTTCAATTGACCAGAAATACTTTCTCTTTTGAGAATAATTACCATACAGTATCATTGGCATCTAAGTGCTACAAAGAAGCTGGGTGTGGTGGCAATACCTCTGTGGTCCCAGCTTACCCAGGAGATGGAGGCAGGAGGATTGCTGGAGCCCAGGAGTTTGAGGCTGTAGTGTGCATTCACACGACTGTGAATGTCTGCTGCACTCCAGCCTGGGCAACATAGTGAGACTGTCGCTAAAAAAAAGTTACACTGTTGATGGGAGTGTAAGTTAGTTCAATCATTGTGGAAGACAGTGTGGTGATTCCTCAAAGATTTAGAAATAGAAATTCCATTTGACCCAGCAATCCCATTACTGGGTATATACCCAAAGGATTATAAATCATTCTGTTATAAAGATACATGCAGACATACGTTCATTGCAGCACCGTTTACAATAGCAAAGACCTGAAACCAACCCAAATGTCCATCAATGATAGACTGGACAAAGAAAATGTGGCACATATACACCATGGAATACTACACAGCCATAAAAAAATGATGAGTTCATGTCCTTTGTAGGGACATGGATGAATCTGGAAACCATCATTCTCAGCAAACTGACACAAGAACAGAAAATCAAACAC
>CAUYLG010028102.1:0-65213 GCA_963573385.1 Cacajao melanocephalus
TGGGATTGCTGGGTCAAATGGAATTTCTATTTCTAGATCCTTGAGAAATCGCCACACTGCCTTCCACAATGGTTAGTTTTAAGCAAGACAGTGCTGTAATAACCCTTTCACTTTAGAAAGATGATTCTAGCTACAGGGTGAATTGGAGTGTCAAGAACAAGGAAAGGGCAACATAGTACATTTGTGTGAATTAGTCTGATAAATCGCTGTGCCCTCCTTATTCTACAGACATGAGAAATGATGAGGAACCCAACATACGGAATTTAGGACATAAAGAATGATGGGGTTTGGGAGGCAGGCAAGAATAAAGGTAGCAACTTTCATGGCAATAACCCAGCCAAGGGGCAGATGGTGGTGGAAATGGAGAGATGACGGTAGGTTTGAAATGTGTTCATAGAATGGAAAATATGGGACTTGATCATTGCATGTGGATGGTGAAAAATAGAGAGGCTCTGGATTTGGCAGAGGAAGAGCTCAGTTCTGAGCGTGTATTACACAGAAGTAAAAGACCAAGATGAGGAAGAGTTACTTGCTAGGAAAAATAATGAATTTGATTTTTGAGCATTTGCTGTCTGTGGGATGCTCAAGCCAAAAGTCTTCACTAGAGAGGTCTGGAGCTCAGAGTGCCTTCAATGGAGAGATAGATGTAGATAGAGAAGAGATCAGCATTCACATGTTAACTGAGATCATGAGAATAGCTACGACCTACACAATATGTGGAGTGAGAATAAAAGAGGATCCTGAGGAATGCCAACATTTAAAGTATTGGCAAAGGAGAATGAGAGGCAGTTTTTAGAAAACCAGGAGAGGATAGTATTCTTATCACCAAAGCTGGAGAAAATTTCAGGAACAAGGAGGGGTCTTTAATTCCTTCTAACGCTACTGTGTTCCACTAAGATAAGGAATGAAAAATGGTCATTTGATTTAATAATAAGAATGTGATTTATAATCAAGGTGAGCAATTTGGGTATAGTGGCGAGGCCAGGTGGGTACAGACTGAGGAATTAAAAGGAGGTCAGCAAGTGGAGACAGTGAATCTAGGTGTTTCTTCTTAAGAAGTATGGTAATGTAGGAGGAAGACACACAAGGCCGTAGCAGACAGTCAGACATTTAAAGGATTGGTTTTCAAGAGGAGAGAGGTATGAGTTGATTTCAAAGCTAATGAGAATTAGGTAATATAAGATAGAGAAAAGGAGGCAGAGAATGAGATCCAGGGGCAGTTGCCTTTGGGATGTTGAGGCAGGAGAGAAAGAGGAGGGTGGGTGGAGATGCAGGTCTATGTGCAGGTCATACAGGTGTGGTGGGAGGACACTGAGGGCATTTTCAGAGGATACTTGAAACAAGATGGAGCAATAACTCTCACCCATGAGACAGAAGATGAATGAAGTGGAAATTTTAATACAAATGGATAATGTCTGAATTAACAGCTTTGGAGACTGGGAGAGAGAACTGATTGGGAGGCAGAGAAGAATGCCTGGGAAGAGTTGGAAAACTTGACTGGAGATCATGCCCTCTACACAATGGTGGGACTTTTCATCAACAGCATCAACAGCCCAAAAGTGGAAGCAGAGAAGGCAGAGAGGCAGGCTGAGCCTAGTTTAGGGTGCTGCAGAAATGGGTAGGAAAACAAGAAAACAGAACGGGGGGCTCAGGATACGACTGAAAAGGAAGTAAAATAGTGAACTATGGAATACGCAAAGTAGGATGCTAAAAGTGAAGATTGGAGTCAGAAAGCGGTAGAATCAAAAAATTAGAAGTGGACTAAGTATTGATGCAATGCTACTAATCATGTAGTTGTATTGCCATCATCGTGATCCTAATGTAAACGGGTACTCATGTTCATGGTTTAGTAGGAATGATAAGGACTGAAAAGTGTTCATTTGATTTAATAACAAGAAGATTGCAGGTAACCAAGGTGAGAGTAATTTGGGCACAGTCGTGAGGCTAGATGGGTGGAAATCTAGGAATGGTTCAAAATGGAAGCCTTAATGCCCACATGCATAGACTGACAAGAAGTCCGTGTTATCACACCAAAACCCATAACACACCCAGATGTTCAGGTATGTCCTTGTGTCCAGTAATGGGAAGAGGGGTCCACTGCTCCTGTTTTTTGTAGTGGAACTGGAACAGAAATGTATATTCTTCGAGACTAGAGAACCCTACAGTAATCAACTAAGATGGATTGTTTTGAGATGGACCTGGGTGCCTCCTAGCCCCTAGGTGAAGGAATTGGTATCACAGCTGCCAAGAGGGAAATCCAGAGACTTTCCACTTACTCCTGCTACCAGTCTAGGAAGCTCATCAAAAGGTGTGGTGTTACTCCCTTGGTATCATGCTTAGACTAGGCATTCCCATGCTCAAGTAAGCTTGGACTTCCAGTGGAGGCTGGCAGGGAACTACTCTTTGAATGGCATGACCCTCTAGAACAGAGTGTTTAATCCCGTGCTCTTGTTACTCTTTTCCCAAGCCCAGGGCAAGATTTGAGCACTCTGTGCCTCTGCTGTGTATCAAATTGGTAAAGCTTCACACAGCTACTTCCCCAGGGTCCGGCAAGGACAAGACAAACTAGGGTGACCATATAATTTATCATCTAGAGCACAACACTTTTGTTCAGAACAAATGCAAAATCCTAAAGGAGGCCAAGACAATAGGCATATTCTGGACTATCTCAGGGAAAATAAGGAGCATGGTCACCCTAAAAGAATATAAGCCATTTGAAAGACCTAGAACCTTCATGCACTTTCATGCATCATAGTTGTTCAGCTGACATGCTGCAGGGGCCAGGCTGCTCGGTCTTATCTCTTTCCAGCTGCAAGGTAATTTAATTTAAGTGGCAACCTTGCCCCTTGCTGTCTGACACAAGGTTTGCTTTCTTTTTCTTTTCGTTTTTCTTTTTTTTTTTTTTCTTGAGATGGAGTTTCGCTCTTGTGGCCCACGCTGGAGTGCAATGACGTGATCTCAGCTCCCTGCAACCTCCGCCTCCCAGGTTCAAGTGATTCTCCTGCCTCAGCCTCCCAAGTGCCTAGGGTTACAGCCACCCACCACCATGCCTAGCTAATTTTTTAATATTTTTTTTAGTAGAGACTGGGTTTCACCATGTTGGCCAGTCTGGTCTCGAACTCCTGACTTTGGGTGATCCACCTGCCTCAGCCTCCCAAAGTGCTGGGATTACAGGTGTGAGCCGCTGCACAAGGCCCAGGTTTTCTTTAGAAATGAGTTTCCAACCCACTTTTCCCTGCAAGATCTCTTTAACTTTAAATCTTAAGCCAAAACCTTCACCTCTTGGTCTCTGCCCTCCTTAAAACCTCTGGGATTCGAATACAAACCAATCCAACCTTCTTTAGCACTACGGGTGACAAGTGACATTTGGAGAAGCAGCCTATATTAATCTGTAGGGTTGGGATGTCTGTCCCCAGAACTATAAGGGCCTACCTACCTTAACTCTACACAATCAAGAGTGGTCACTAAACTGAGAACTCCCCACAATAATAACAATCTCCTCCAAAACAGAAGGAGTGTCATGAAGGTGTGCCATGAGGGACCCTCTTGCATTAACTAACATTAATTTAATGTATTTGCCTAGTATGAAATAAGCCAATGCTACATACGCTTTCTCATTTAACTCTCTAAATTCTGAGAGCTAGATTCTACTATAATCTCCATTTTTAAGATAGGAAAAGTTAAATGATTTGCCCAAGAGCATACAGTAGATGGTAGAGCCAGGATTTGAACCCTAGTGTGCTTGATTCTGGTACAGGTGCTATACTGCCTCCCCATACTTGAGTGGCATGGTGTGAGGTGAGCAAGAATATTTTCAGATCAGGAGGCTGTCTCAGAGGAGCATGTCTGAATTTAAGATTCTGCGGAAGAGGAGCTCCTCATGAAGACCAGAAGATGCCTTGGGGATATATAACTGAAATGAAGCAGATGTGAAAATCATTGGGATGGACAAGGTAAAAGGGTTAGAAATCCGCACGTTGGGTGGCCCAGCCATGTAGACATCAATATAATCCAAAATGACAGCAGGATGTGGAGTGCAGGAGTAGGTCAATCCAAGCTTAAAAGTTGTCAATGAGGCCAGCATGGTGGCTCACACCTGTAATCCCAGCACTTTGGGAGGCCAAGGTGGGCGGATCAGTTGAAGCCAGGAGTTGGAGGCCAGCGTGGCCAACATGGTGAAACCCATCTCTACTAAAAATACAAAAATTAGCTGGGCGTGGTGGTGCACACCTGTAGTCCCAGCTACTTGGGAGGCTGAGGCAGGAGAATCACTTGAACTCTGGAGGCGGAGGTTGCAGTGAGCTGAGAGAGCACCATTGCACTCCAGGCTGGGTGACAGAGCGTGACTTTGTCTCAAAAAAAAAAAATTGTCAATAAGTGAGGAGAAATAACTGAGAAATATGAAAATGGCAACAGGGAGGAAGGAGAGGGAGTGGTAGAGCCCCATAGCATATGCTTCCAATAAGCAGAAGTTCTTGCATGAAGGTAGATCAATAAGAGTCTACAAGCAGGGGTGAGGGTGTGGAGGATTTCAACCCCACTGCCAAGTCCCAAGGTATACAGGAATGGAGAGATAGAGAAACCTCCACTTGAGAGTGTTGAGAACTGATGAGTTCCAGTTACAGATGTTGCAGATGCAGGGACGACGTGGACTTATCGTAGGGCAGAGAGGAAGTTTGGAAGACAGGAAGCAGTAAGAGTTTGAACCGGTGGCTAGGGCAGTATGGAGATGAAAGTACAGAAAATAACGTGTGCTCTGCTGGAGTTTACAGCTGGGCAGGGATGAAGAGCATCAGAGACGTGAGCCAGGGTGTGTTTACCCAGCCACAGGGCTGCTGAAAGAATTCATTCCAGCAATCTCTCAGTTGCTGACAGAGGAGGTGAGTTCTCAGAGAGAATTAACTGCAGCCTGGATTTGTTGTGTTTCTGAGGAAGCCCTGGTCCTATGAGCAGTCCATGGATGAGACAGAGAGAAAGCGAGAGCTTGGGGATGAATAAGACCTGGGTCTGAATCCTACTACTACGTAGCACTTGTACAATTTAAAACAAAAAAAGATTTTTTTTTTTTTTGAGACAGGATCTTGCTCTGTCTCCTAGGCTAAAATGCAGTGGCATGATCTTGGCTCACTGCAACCTCCACCTCCTGGGTTCCAGTGATTCTTCTGCCTCAGGCTCCCAAGTAGCTGAGATTGCAGGTGTGTACCACCATGCCTGGCTAATTTTTGCATTTTTAGTAGAGGTAGGGTTTTGCTATCTTGGCCAGGCTGATCTTGAACTCCTGACCTCAAGTGATCCACCCACCTAGGCCTCCCAGAGTGCTGGGATTACAGGCGTGAGCCGCTGCGTCCAGCCTTAAAACAAATTTTTAAACATTGTTCTGAACCTCAGTTTCCCCACTGGAGGAGTGGAGTAAATAATAGTAGCTATCTCTCAAAGCTGTGCGATGCAGATTCAATAGGATACTATTTTCAAAGGACGTTGGCCAGTTCCTGGCAAATAGTAAACACTGAATAATGTTACCTCTTACTGTACGTATTTGCAATAAAATGTGATAAGGGCTATGGTAAAAGAAATATAAGGTCATATTAGAGTGTATCGTTGGGGCAATAACATAGTTGGAGAACTAGGGTAGGGAGAGTTTCCTAGACATTAAATTTGGCATATCAGCGAGAAGGAGTTCACATTGAGATACCATCTCACACCAGTCAGAATGGCTATTACTAAAAGGTCTGGCCAGGTGCGATCACTCACGCCTGTAATCCCAGCAGTCTGGGAGGCCGAGGCGGGTGGATCACCTGCAGTAAAGAGTTTGACACCATCCTGGTCAACACAGTGAAGCCCGTCTCTACTAAAAATACAAGAAATTAGCTGGGTGTGGTGGCACACGCCTGTAGTCCCAGCTACTCGGGAGGCTGAGGCAGGAGGATTGCTTGAACCTGGGAGGCAGAGGTTGCAGTGAGCTGAGATGGCACCACTGCACTCCAGCCTGGGCGACAGAACAAGACTCTGTCTAAAAAAAAAAAAGTCTGAAAACAACAGATGGCGGTGAGGCTGCAAAGGAACACATAGGGCGTTGGTGGGAACGTACATTAGTTCAGCCACTGTGGGAAACAGTCTGGATATTTCTCAAAGAACTTAGAACAGAACTACCACTTGATCCAGCAATCCCATTACTGAGTACATAACCAAAGCAAAATAAATCGTTCTGCCAAAGTGACATGCACTTGTATGTTCATCGCAGCACTACTCACAATAGCAAATACATGAAATCAGCCTTGGTGCCCATCAGCAATGGATTGGATAAAGCAAATGTGGTACGTATGCACCATGGAATACTACACAGCTGTAAAAAAGAATGAAACGATGTCCTTTGAAGCAACATGGGTGCAGCTGGAGGCCATTATCCTAAGTGAATTAAGGCAGAAACAGAAAAACAGATACTGCATGTTCTCTCTTATAAGTGGCAGCTAAACATTGGATACTCACAGCTATAAAGATGACAACAGTAGGCTGGGCACTGTGGCTTATGCCTGTAATCCTAGCACTTTGGTAGGCTGAGGTGGGCGGATCACCTGAGGTCAGCAGTTCAAGACCAGCCTGGCTAACATGGTGAAACCCTGTCTCTACAAAAATAAAAAAAAAAATTAGTCAGGCATGATGGTGGATGCCTGTAATCCCAGCTACCTGGGAGGCTGAGGCAGGAGAATCACTTGAACCCGGGAGGCGAAGGCTGCAGTGAGCTGCAATCATGCCACTGCACTCCAGCCTGGGAAACAGAGCGAGACTCCGTATCAAAGAAAAAAAAAAGATGACAACAGTAGACAATGGGGACTACGGAAAGGGGCAGCAAAGGACTTGTCAAGGCTTGAAAACCTACCTATTGGATACTATGCTCAGTACTTGGGTGATGGGATCAATGATACCCCAAACCTCAGCATTACACAATATACCTGTGTAGCAAACCTGCACATGTATTCCTTGAACCTAAAATAAAAAGTTGAAAGTACAGAAAAAAAGCAACAAAGAAGTCAAAATTACTCCCATCAGAGGAATTCACGTATGTGAAGACCTACAGGCAAAAGAAATAAGTTGCATTGCAAAAAGCCGGGTGAATTTCAGAACAGTTGGAACAGAGGGCGGTTGCACAGCTAGGGTGGAGGGAGGGAAGACGGGGAGGAACTGCTGCAATATCCAGACAGAAGGCCAGAATGATGACCACAAAAGTGGAGGAAGCTGGGCAGATCCAGCAAATATTCATAGGTATTAGTAGAAACAAATGGACTGAGAAATTGATAGAATAGAGAAGGTGGGGTGGAAGAGAAGAGAGAACGGGAAGATTCAAGAGTAATTCTTGTCTATCTTTACTTCTGTAGCCCTGCCTTTACCACAGTGCCCTCCCAACTGTAGATAATCAAGATTAAACAGAATACATAATGTCCTCTTACAATTATTTTTCTGACCTCTGCATCTGTGTGTTGTCACATGAGATTCTGATGATCAACCAACTGATGAACTCCCTTGCTCCTGTATATCCTAGGTATTTTCAGTTCTTGTCCCTGGCACCCACCCTACCCCTACCATCAAAATCCCCAAAGGGAAGAAAGATATCTAAGGTTAACATGCAAGCAATGCATGGAGAGTTACAATGGAAGGGCTCTGCTACGTCCAGACAGACAGACAACAGACAGACGGACCTGAGCCAGTTTGGAGGTTTGCTCTACTGCTATTGGGGGTTTTCTGGGAACCCAAGAGAGTTCATCTGCTGGAGCACCTTGGAGAGGTGCAAATGAGTTGCTTATCATCTAGAGTGGCATGGGAGCTGTAGAATTTTCTCCTAGCACTTATAAGAAGTAGGCATTGGAGTTAGGTGGAAGAGAGATAGACTCATGAAAAAGCCTTATAGTCTGTAGTGAGGGTATATAGTGACCTACATAAACTGATATCCGGAAATTGGATGCATATAGACTTCTAAGCAGATGACAGCAAATAAGTATAATAACCCAGGCCTGAAGCTCAACAACCTCTCCTCCACCCTCCAGTCATGGTACTACATATGGCACACCCTCTGCCCCTGAGAAAACTGAGTGCCAATACAGGGAAAAGGAGATAACTCTTGAATGCCTAAAATTATGTTTTTGCTACTCCATAGAATGGGTCTGAAAATGCAAAGTCCAGTCATGGCAAATACACCTGAGTTTGTGAATTGGGATCTGAACCTATTACCCTTTTCTCATTCCTAATGTTGCATATCTATGTTTTCTCTCTTGGACTTGTCATATATTTCTTTTATTGTTTTATCATAACAGTAATTTTTATATTTACTAATCCATTTTGTTTTTATCCATATTATTTTACTACCTTTAAGAATGTATGGCCGGGTGCAGTGACTGACGCCTGTAATCCTAGCAGGCGTCAGCCACTGGGAGGCCAAGGCAGGCAGATCACAAGGTCAGGAGTTCAAGACCAGCCTGGCCAATGTGAAACCCCATCTCTACTAAAAATACAAAAATTACCCAGGTGTGGTGGCGCACACCTGTAGTTCCAGCTACTCGGGAGGCTGAGGCAAAAGAATTGTTTGAACCTGGAAGGCAGAGGTTGTGGTGAGCCAAGATAGTACCACTGGATTCCAGCCTGGGCAACGAGAGCAAAACTCCATCTGAAAAAAAAAAAAAATTTATTCCTCCACGTTTCTTGATATGAATTTCATATTTCTTCTCTTTTTGGGCTTCATGAAATAAAAGCACAATTCACTTCTTTCTTTCTGATAATATTAAATATATTTATCTCTATGAATTTCTTTTGAATACAGTTTTGAGGTGAAACTATGGGTTTTTATGCAATATTTACATAGTAATATGTTTCTATATATTCTGTAACTACATTCTTGATTTTCTTTTTGATCTAAGAGATAACTTAGAAGACTGCCTTATAATTTCCAAGTGTTTAAACTTCCATTTGTTAATTTATATATAAGCATTAATTTTTAAAATATGATACAGACAAGTATACAATCATAAGTGTAGAGCCTGATAAATTTTTATAAAATGAGTATTCTTAGTGTGACCACCATTTAAATCAAGAAATAGGACATTTCTGTTACCGGAACTGTAGCAGCCCTCTGTGTGCCTAATACAGCATCCTTTCTCAGCCACCCCCAAGATAAATTCCATACTGACTTCTATTACCATTGATTCGCTTTGCTTATTTTTAAACGTTATGTAAATGAAATCATATAGTATATACTCTTCTGGCTTTTTTGCTCAGCCTTCCTTGTGAGATTCATCCATATTTTCATCCGTTGTTAGGTGAAGCATTAATATATTCCTTTTTCCTTCCGCATATACACCACCTTTGTATGAATATGAGTTTATACAATTCATTGTATTGTATTATTAATATACTGCCTTTTGTTTATCCACTACGTTGTCAATGGAGACTTCAAGTAGTTTCGATTTTTGACTATTACAAATGTTACCCATACAAACATTCTAGCACACGCCTTTTGTGGTAAATACGTCCACATTTCTGTTGAACAAGTGAAATTGCTGGGTCACGAGCATACACACGGCTCAGCCTTAGCGAGTCCTGCAAACACAGCTCTCTAAACTGCTCTACTGATTTCTCTCCCGCCGAAATGTGTTATATGAGAGTCTCACTGGCTCTGCATCCTCACCCACACTGGTTTAGCCAATCTCTTTCCATTTTAGCTCTTCCACGGGTGTGTGGTGGAATTTCATTGTCATATCAATGGCATATATTGGATGATAAATAAGGTTGAGCAACTTTTCATGTTCGTAGGCCATCTGGATAGTCTCTGTGGTAAAGTGGCTACTCAAATCTCTTGTCCATTTCTTCGGAAGGTTTCTTCCTTTTTCCCATTGATTTGTAGGATCTTTTTTCTTTTTTTGAGACGGAGTCTCACTCTGTTGCCCAGGCTGGAATGCAGTGACACAATCTTGGCTCACGGCAACCTCCAACTCCTAGGTTCAAGCGATTCTCCTGCCTCAGTCTCCTGAGTAGCTGGGATTACAGGCACCCACCACCATGGCCAGCTAATTTTTTTTGTATTTTTAGTAGAGACAGTGTTTCACCATGTTGGCCAGGCTGGTCTTGAACTCCTGACCTCAGGCAATCTGCCCATCTTGGTCTCCTAAAGGGGTGGTATTACAGGCATGAGTCACCGTGCCCGGCCTCAGATTCCATATATATATATATATATATACACACACACACACACACACATGTATATACATATGTATATATACACACACGTATGTACATATATATACGTGTATATATATGTATACATGTATATATATGTATACACACATATATATACACATATATATATATAGAGAGAGAGATATATCTATAGAACATTTCTGTTATCTGATTCCATATATATACGAATACATAGGTATATTCATACACACATACATACATGCACACATGTATACACACACTATCTATCTATCTGTCTATCTATCTGTCTATCTGTCTACCCATCTATCATCTATTTTCTATTTTTCTTTGAGACTGGGTCTCACGCTGTTGCTCTGCACATCTATCTATCTATCTTTCTATTTTTCTTTGAGACGGGGTCTTGCGCTGTTGCTCTGTTGCCCAGGCTGGAGTGCAGTGGCCTGATCTCTGATTACTGCAGCTTTGACTTTCTGGGCTCAGGTAATCTTCCCACCTCAGCCTTCTGGGTAGCTGGGACTAAAGGCATGCCACCAGGCCTGGATAATTTTTGTTTTTTTTAGCAGAGATGTTGCCTAGGCTGGTCTTGAACTCCTGGGCTCAAGTGATCTACTCACCTCAGCTTCCCAAAGTGCTAAGATTACAGGCGTGAGCCACCATGCCCAACCGGATTCTTCATATATTTTGGAGTTGAGTTCTCTCTCTTCCTGTTTTATGAAGGTTTAATGTATTGCAAATAATTTGTCCCACTCTGATGATTGTTTTTTCTTTCTGTTTTTTTTTTATTTTTTTATTTTTTGAGACAGGGCCTCACTCTGTTTCCAAGGCTGGAGTTATGTGGCTTAATCTCAACCCAATTCAGCCTCTGCCCTCCCAGGCTCAAGTGATCCTCCCATCTCAGTAGCTGGGGCAACAGGCGCTGCCACCAGGCCTGGCTAATTATTATAGTTTTTAGTTAATTAATTAAGAAATGGAGTTTAGGAGTTGCCCAGGCTAGTCTCGAACTCTTGAGCTCAAGTGATCCTCCCGCCTCAGCCTTTCAAAGTCCTGGACTGGCAGGTGTGTGCCATAGGGCTTGGCCTTTTTCATTCTCTTAATGGTGTCATCAAATGAACCATTAAGAACCAAAGTTCTTAATTGTTAAGTAGTCCAATTTGCCAGTATTTCCTTTAAGGTTAGAGTATTTGGTGTCATGTTTAAGAAATCATTGTCTACCACAAGATTATGAAGAAATTTTTCTCCTGTTTTTTTTTTTTGAAAAACAATAATTTTTGAGGGTTTTTTTTCCAGAAAAAAATGGGTAGTTGATAAACCTTTTCAGTCATGACATATCTAAAAGTGACTTCCTTCTGCCCTCGTTTGTGAATGTAAGGCCAGATGTAGACTTTTGAGTTGCATTTGAGTTATGACCTATTTTCGTGGGTGCCCTGTAATCTTGCTCCAAATTTTATTGGCATTGAGCACTGCAGATGTGAAGCATGAGACAAATCAGCTTCTCTTTTCAGAGACAAACTTCTTTTTTTCTGGGGTGTGTGTGTGTGTCTGTCTATCTGTCTTTGAAATTCAGAAATTTAACCAAGATATGTCTAGGGAATTTGTTTTTCCTGTGCAGTAATATTTTCTAGCACTTAATGAATTATTTTAATTTTGACTTGAGCCTTTCTTCAGTTCGGCAAAATGGTTTTTCTGTTTTGGTTTTTTTTTTTTTTGGTATTTTTATGCTTATTTCTTCTTCATGATCTGCTCTGGAAATTCTATTACATATTTGTTTGAATGTTTTGAAAAAAGATTCCATGTCTATTTTCCTTTTCCTCACCATTTCATTGCATTACTTACTTTTTCCCTCTGAGTTTTGGGATGATTCTTCCAGCCCATCTTCTAATGCACTAATTCCATTTTGGGCAGTGCCAGATCTATTTCCTGCCTCTATTGGGTTTCATTTGTTTGGAAGTCATGTGTTTCTTATCCAATAACTCTGTCTTGTTTAATGTGGCTCTTTTTCATGGCAACCAGCTCTTGTTATATTAAAGCAACGTTCTCTCAGGTCTCACCAAGAATACAAATTAGAGTGAAAAAATATATTTCCCTTACTTATTGCATAACGTTCACTAGAAGCTATTTTCTCTGGATTCTCAGATTAGTCTCCCTGTTTTATGGAGGGAATAGCCTATAATAAAAGCATAGGCATTTGAACTAGAAAACCCGGGGTTTGAATCCTAGTTCTAACACTTGAATGGCAATTCACCTAAACCCTCTGAGCTTGGTTTATTTGATAGGTATCATCAAACCCTCAAGGTAGAGTTCTTCTAAGGATTAAATTAGATAATGTATGTTATAGCACTTATAGTAGTACTTGGCTATAGAGTTAATTATTATTATCATTCTCATCACTATTATATTGAAATATAAGTCTTTCTTCTGCTTGTCAGTCTCACAGTCTGGTTAGTTCAGACTTGGTAGCTGGGTTGGTCAGAAAGGCATCATGCCAGAAATAAAGCAGATCTCAGTTTAATTTCCCCCAAAGAGTTACCACACAGAGTAAATCTACCTGGCCGGGACCCCCTCACTCAGAAATCACCCGCACTATTTTTTGACAAGATTGTGAATGGGACCTTTCTCTAGTTTTCATGAGTGACACAGAATTGCTTTATTATCGTTGATGAGTTATTTCGAATGGATATTGGAGAGAGAAATGAGTCAAAACCACTGGCTTTTGGTAATATTTCGTTATCAGAAGTTGAATGTAAAATTTACTAAAAATAAAGAAAATTAACACATAAATGTTTTAGGTAAAAATATAGTCAAATATTTCTATCTTTTGGGAAAAAGGGAGACTTTCTAAGCATTAAACCAAAGGCCATAAACATAACGGAAAAGATTGATGGGTCTGACCACATTAAAAATGTAGAATTCTGCCTGGGTACGGTGGCTCATGCCTGTAATCCCAGCACTTTGGGAGACCGAGGCGGGTGGATCACCTGAGGTCAGGAGTTCAAAACCACCTTGACCAATATGTTGAAACCCTCTCTCTACTAAAAATTCAAAATTAGCCGGGTGTGGTGGCTCATTCCTGTAATCCCAGCTACTTGGGAGGCTGAGGCAGGAGAATCACTTGAGCCTGGGAGACAGAGGTCACAGTGAGCCAAGATTGGGCTATTGCACTCCAACTTGGGCAACAAGAGTGAAACTCTGTCTTAAAAAAAAAAAAAGATAGAATTCCTGGAAGATAAAAATCAACATTATGGATGTTGAAAAGGAAAGGCCAAACTAGAGAAAACATTTGCCATAAGAGACGATAGCATTAGTATAATTAATATGAGTAAAAAGCTTTTAAAAATTGATAAGAAAATGTAGAACCTGCAACAGAAAAATGTACAAAGGACATGAAGAATTAATTAACCAAAGAAGGAATACTAATGGCCATGAAACATGGGAAAATGTTTAATGTGGTAAAAAAAATGCAAATTAAAACAGAGTAATAATGCTACTTCTCTACTTCTCATCTATTCATGTGGCAGGATTATTAAGAGTGGTAACACTCAGCATAGGTTAGGATATGGGGAAAATGACATATTTAGATGCTGTAGGTGGGCCTGCAAAAATTTCCATTTTTTATCTACAGGATAATTTGGCAATACATATAAAAAGCTTTAAAACAGGACACACTTCAACGCAAAAATTCTAATTATTTAATTTTGATCTTAAGTAAATAAATATATGCAAAACGTTTTAGCCATTAACATGTTGATCACAGAAATATTTAGAATAACAGAAGATAAGAAAGAACATATTGTCCTAACAACAGTCTGATCCTATTTTTGAAACACGTTTATAAGCTCACAGTGTTATCTTGATTAGTAAGAATATGGGAGCTTTTCATTTTTTAAATGAGTCTGAATTTTCCAATTTTTTCTCAATAATCTTAAAATACACAACATGTTTATATATAAACACATTTACTGTTGGATTTTATTTACTAACATTTTATTAATAATTTTTATATCTATGCTTGTAGGCGATATTGGTTTGTTTTTTGTTTATTGGTGTTTGTGCCATCTTCATTGAGTTAGATAACAGAGTTAAGGCAATTTCATAAAGTGAATCTGGATGCTTTCATTTTGTTTCTGTGCTCTGGCACACTTTAAATATCAGAAGAATTAACTGTTCTTTGAAGCTTTGAAAGCGCTCCCCATAAAATCACATGGGTCTGACTACTTTGGGGAGCGTTGTTCTTTGAAAAGTTCTCCAAGTTTTTCAGTGTTCCCGGTCCACTCATGCATCCTACCTATTTTTGAAACACCTGTAACAGGCTGGGGACAGTGGCTCATTCCTATAATCTCAGCACTTTGGGACGCCAAGCAAGCAGATTTTCTGAGGTCAGGAGTTCAAAAACACCCTGGCCAACGTGGAGAAACTTCATCTCTACTGAAAATACAAAAATTAGCTGGCCGTGGGTGTAGGTGCCTATAATTCCAGCTACTCAGGGAGGCTGAGGTATGAGACTAGCTTGAACCTGGGAGGTGGAGGTTGCAGTGAGCCGAGATCGTGCCACTGTACTTCACTCTGGGAGACAGAGCAAGACTCCATCTCAAAAATAAAATTAAATTAAATTAAAAAAAAGAAAAAGAAAGAACCCAATCACCTGTAGCAGTTCATATTCTCCAAGCAAATAAAGAGCTTACTTTAAAATAAGTTAACATAAGATTGCAAAAGTATTCTCTTATACGTTTTTTTGTATCTGTGATTAAATCCTTTTCCTTGTTTCTAAAGTTGTGTGTTTTTCTTCTTTTTGCCTTTCTTTCTATTTGTTTTATCTATTTCTTTGAAATAATGAGCCCTGAAACTAATTGATCAATTACAGCTTGAATTTATTCTAAGGTCTGCATTGGGCCTGCTGTACAAGTGTTCCTCTGGAGCCCAAGAGAAAAGACAAGCAGCTATTTGGGGAGGGTTTTTCCTATGGCAGTGGTAAATGTGCCAGAAGACCAGAGGAAGATGTACGATGCCTCTTAATGCACAGCTTGGAAGTGGTGACATATGTCACTTCCACCCACATGCCATTAGCCGAAGAAGTCTCTTGGGTCAAGTCCTAAGTTACTAAGTGGAAAATACACTCTGCTCATGATGAGACAATGCAAAAATATGTTAAGGGAAGGCTGAAAATTGGAGTTAATGACATCTGTTAATAACATGCCCAAAGACGGGAATGTCTATCCTCTTATTTAAAAAACATTTTGGACTAACAGATACACTTTAATGGTGCAAATCAACTTTGATACCTGCAAGTATAAAGGTGATTGAGATTTATAATATCCTTCAGTTGTATTGTAGCACTGAATGTTGTTTTGACACATTAAAAACCGTAAGGCTGAGGTGTATCTTCTCCAACAGTAATTTATTGAGCAAATAGACTGGCCAATTAATTCCCGCAAAATATATTACTTAGAGATTTTCTACTATAAACCCCCATATAGTAGATGAAAAAAGAGTAGCCTGGAGAAGTCCAACAAAATGAGTGGCCATTAACTACAGTGAGCTCAAGATTCCTGTTCTGCTCTCTCTCTCTCTCTCTCTCTCTCTCTCTCTTTTAGATAGAATTTCTTCCTGTCGCCAAGGCTGGAGTGCAATGGTGCAATCTTGGCTCACTGCAACCTCTGCCTCCTGGGTTCAAATGATTCTCCTGCCTCAGTTTCTCAAGTAGCTTGGATTACAGGCATCTGCCACCACACCCAGTTAATTTTTATATTTTCAGTAGAGATGGGGTTTTACCATGTTGACCAGGCTAGTCTTGAACTCCTGACCTTGTGATCCACCCACCTTGACCTCCCAAAGTGCTGGGATTACAGGCATGTGTCACCATGCCCAACTAATTTTTGTATTTTTAGTACAGATGGGGTTTCACTATGTTGGCCAGGCTGGTTTCGAACTCTTGACCTCAGGTGATCCACCTGCCTCAGCCTCCCAAAGTACTGGGATTACAGGTGTGAGCCACCATGCCTAGCTGTGTAAGTACTTTCTATGATGTTTGTGCAACAAGAAAATCACCTAATAATGTATTTCTCAGAATGTATCCTTGTTGTTAAGTGACACGTGAAATTATTCTGAATTCTGTTCTGTAGACTAGCCCTGTCCAATAGAGCTTTCTATGACGATGAAAATGTCTATTTTACATTGTCTACTATGGCAGACACTAGCCACATGTAGTTATTGGGCATTTGAAATGAAAAACTGAATTTTTTATTTTATTTAACCTAAGTTAAAATAACATTTAAGTAACCACATGTAGCTAGTGATTTCCGTGTTGGCCAGGTAGCTCCAGTGAATGCTTGCTCTCAGAGTAGAGGTAAAAACCATTCTAATTCAGGGGCTTCTAAATGGAGTATCAGATTTCTAAGAGAACATGTCTCAGATAAATAGTATTACAACATGGCTGAAGCAGGTAAGACGCCCGTATATTGTTGGCCAAAGCAAGAGACAAGCCAAAGTCAAGGTCAACAGGAGCAGGGAAATGTCACCCTCCCATATGTCAGAGGTAGGTGTATAACACATAGAAATTTCTTCTTTTCTCCTCTTCTTACTCTTCTCCCTCCTCTTTTTTCCCCTTCCCACCCTCCTTCCTCACCTACTCTTCTTCTTTTGCAAATACGTTTGCATTTTATTTTAAGTCTATTATTCTAGGTGGCAAAAATTAAGTTTCAGGTAATTCCGTCTTCATTCCCCATCTTGGCCAATGCTCCCTCCTTCTCCTGATCATCACCTTTGATTCCAATAGCTTTCACATCCAGTTCTTTCAGGTACATGTGTGTATCCTCACAGGACATATGCAGACATTGAATCATCATACAGGGTGCAGGGAGGTCTGGAACTGCCACTGGCCCGTGGTATGGGTACCTGAGGCACTTCATGTAGACATCTTACTGGTCCTTTGTCTTAGAAGGCAGAGGATCTCTGTAAGCCTTCACTCTAGAAGTGGTCCACAGTTTCCCCACCATGCTCAGATGCCCCAAAACTACATGATATATCTGTCTACAGCCTGCCTGCTCCCAACCTAATTGTTGACCATGGGGAAAAGCAAGGTGCATGCTACTTTCTCAAAAAACCCACTGTAGCAGTCAGCTCAGACTCAATTAGGTTGCAGCAACAAACAATCCCCAAACCTCTGACTTACAACAGCAAAGGCACTTTTATCACTCCAGCTGGAAGACCACATCGCTCTTCCACAGGAGCCCCTAACTGGTTCATTGCCAGTATTAAGAAGAAGAGGGCAGGATCACAAAAGGACTCCTAAAACTTCTGCCCTTAGAAGCAGCATAAAGTCACTTCTGTGCATATTCATTGTCTAAAGAAAATTACATGACCGATTTGTACCTCAACAGTAAGGTAAAATATAATCCTTCCCATAGGGGTTGACAGTGAAATGTTTGGACATTAATAGTACCTACACATCCATCATCTGTTTTTCTTCTCTCTTTCTCTCCTGCCTTCCCATCCCCATCACCATCTTCAACGTCTCACAGCCTGTGGGTTCTTTATTTAGACTAAGCAGGATGATATATTCTTTATAATCTACTATTTCTGACATAGACTATTAAAGCTCCAGAGCCTGTATTCTGGAAACTCCAAACTCTTTTCTTGAAGAATTCTATTCTGTCACATGTGTTTCTGAAGCTCTTGTTTCTGCACTATTATCCCTTCCCCGGGGTTGAAAACAGAAAATGCACTAGCTGCTTCCTGAGTGGAGAAGCATTCAAAGGAAGACAGAAAATATGTGGAGAAGCCACCAGTTAATAAAATATTGGACCACACTCTGGCAGGGGAGGCTGCCTTTTGTGAAGAAGCAGGGATTTCCCTTTGGAATGAAAACACCTTGGGATCGAAGGCAGGGACTGGCATGATACTGGGTTGTCTACCAGATAGTTCTTCAGGACTAGTGCTGACCAGTAGAACTGAGAGGATAGGAATGTCCTCTATCTGTGGGCTATCCGATACAGTAGCCTTAAGCCACACGTGGCTCTTAAGCACTTTGAATGTGACTTGGGTGACTGAGGAACTAAATTTTGAATTTTAATTAATTTAAATTTCAACAACCACTTATGGCTAGGGGCTACTATATTCAACAGTGAAGTTCTAGAAGTTATCAGAGATAGTGTTGCTAAAAGTCATACAATGACCTTCATGTCTTACTATTATTTACACACATAAAAAGCATGTTGTACTTTGCTTTTTTAAAAATCTCACAATGGAAATAATTTCACTTAATATAGACACCATATTGACATTATAGGTACACAGTTAGTTAAAAGCAAATAATGCCTTTGTTTATTCACTGGCTAGAGCTGTCTGACCTAATAAGCAGAGGCTAAATTCACAATTAATTAAAGATTTCATGTTCATTCAGCCAAGACATGCCTCAAACCATTTTTTGTTTAGCTGGCCAGCAAGATACTTAGAGCCATATTTAGGACATCTTGCAACTATAATCGACATATGCAAAATAATCCCATTTCAAAGAAGATCCTTTATAAGATTAGCAATTCTGTTGTATGAATAGGATTTTTCTCTATTATGCTAAATATAATCATTTTCTAGTGAATGAATATGGCAATGTACTACCTGAAAATTTATACGTAACTCGATTATTGCTAGTTTAACAAATAGTTCTCTTACTTGAGATCAGGCGGCACATTTCTCTATTAGGGATGAGGAAACAGAGGCTTGGAGAGGTAAAGCAATTTTCCCAAGGTTGTGTAACAGGTATGTGGAATTCTGACACAGGAACTCCTATCTGTTTAATCCAAACTGTCTAGCACCCAGCAATACTGCTCTTACTTGATATATAATGATAAAACCTTGATATTTATGCAATCACCTATCTTGTTCTAAGGATAGAGACTGAAGAAGTCACACCCCCTTTCAAGGAGCCAGCTGATGCCAATGGGATGCTGTGGTCCAGGACACTGGGATGGGAGGGTGGGGTGGGTGGGCTGCTACAGCTGATGCCCCTTGGTTTCCTGGTGGTGAAAGGGAAATGGAACTAGATATGAGACTGGCATCTAAGCCATTTTAAAAAGCTGTCTCAGGTTGGGCCAGTAAACACAATGTCACTATCTATATTGGCTCTGGTTACCTGTTGGGTTCGGTAAAAATTAAGAATCAGACTTCTGGGAGGCAAGCTATGCCTGGTTCAAAATCTGTTGTCAGTTCCTGTGTTTCAAGCTTAACCCTGAACCTCACCATTAATCAGGTGACCTCATACAGTTTTATCAGCCACGTATCTGCTAGCATAAATCTCCCTTCTGTGAATTCAGAACACTGATGCCTCACATTCACTAAAAATACAATGAGAGACAGATGCTCACTTTCTTTATTTGCTGTTGTATTCTTGGTCCCACTTTGCCATTTTTAAAACAGGAAAACGTTTCCCTTACTCGAATGCTAAAGTGCAGAGCTGCTGGCGACGCAGTCTTCTTCCACCTCCGCTCTCCACTGTCCTTGCAAACTTTGGACAGAGGAAAAGGTGGGCACGGGGCGCGAAACTACAAGTCCCAGCATGCACGGCGCTCTCCGCACAGGCGCACGGGGACCGCCCGGCCAGCCGGCCAGCCAGCCTGCGGTGACTCCCGGGTCCCCGCGCTGGACTGGGACTGGGGGCAGGCAGCCCGGGCGGAGCGGGCCGGCGCCGAGGGCGGCCCCGGGCATTGCTCTGCCCTGGGCATTGCGCGGCGCGCGCGAGGGGGATGCGGCAGGAGGCGGCGCGGCGGGAGGAGGAGTAGGCGGCGGTGCCCTCGGGAGGGAGCTGCGCGCGGGCCAGACGGCTCCCGGAGGCCCCGCAGTGCCGCCGCCGTCGCCCGGGAGGCTCCGCGCGGGAGCCATGTAACCCTGCGGCGGGCTCCGGGCTGCTCCGTCCTTCCCCAGCTCCCGGGCTAGCGCGGCAGCCGGGCCACGATGAAGAAGCAGTTCAATCGCATGCGCCAGCTGGCCAACCAGACGGTGGGCAGGTAGGTCACCCGCGGGCGCCGGGGCCGGTGCGCGCCTGCGAGGCTGCATCCGCCGGGGCGCGCAGGTGATGGAGCCCGCCCGGCCTCCTGTCCTCCTTCCGTCCCTCCCCGCCGGCCCTTCCCTGCGCCAGCTCCCCGCAGGCGCCGCTCGCGGGCGCGACCCCCTCCTCCCTGAACTTCCCAGACCCCGGAGCCCTTCTCTCCCGCCGCCTTCTGCTCCGGGCTCCGGTTGCCAAGCGCCAAGTGTGACGCATCCTTTACCTGCGTCCCCGGCTGCCCCGTCGCTTCGTCCTCCCTGCCTTTCCCCGGACTCCCTGCTCCCTCTGGCCGGGTGTCCTCCTGGAAACAGGTGTTTGCTCTGATTGTGCTGGAGGCAGCCGCACCGCAGTCGGTCTCCGGAGATCTCTTCCCTCCCCTCCCTGCGCCGAGTTCAGGGCTGCTCCCGGGTCCAGGGAAAGTGCTGGGCCTGGTCGGCCTGCCCCTCCCAACGTGTTCGTTTTCAGGGAGTATGACTGTACGAGATTCTGGATCACTTTCCCGGCCGGGTTTCCAGAGGCGTTTGGTGGGGGGAAAGGATGAGTGGAGGGAGAGGAAGGAAGGTACTGGTGGAATGGCGTTGCTGCCTGCTTGGTGTTAAGACTGATTTCAGTGGAGGGAGGGAGGCTGCAAAAAGGAGGCCCAAGTCCTCGGGAAGATGAGATAAGCCGAGAATCGCAGCCAGGTAGGGGAAGGGGACAGAGGCCCCATAGTCAGAAGAGTCAGGCCTGGGGAAACCGCAGGACCCGCCTGCTGCCATCACGGTGAAAATGGGCTACATCTGGACTCCAGGAGCGGCTCTGTGGGGTGCCAACATCTATTAAGGTTACATAAAAATCCTGGTGGTTCTCTCCCAAGACTAGACATTCTTTGAACACAGGATCGTTAGGTAGAGGGGATTTTTCCTGGAACCCTTGCTCCTGGGGAGGGATTTCCGTTGCTGCCGTGGCAAAGGAATTCAGGTGTGCAGTTCTAAAGCAATCAGAAAGCAAAGAATCCGGCCTTGGGTGCAGTTCAAATGCAAGCTCAACACATCGAGGGCTCTCCACTAGGTTTACCAAGAAACCGAATACCTTTCTTGGGTGGGAAGTGGAGCCTGCACTGGCACCTGGTAGGATGGGGGTGGGGACATCCCTGGGGAATAGAGGACATCTAAACTCCCATCTAAGCATACTGCCCTAGTTACAGTGGGCATTTGAGGGCAGGGATGCGGTGCCTTCTTATGCTTCCAGGGACTCCAGATGGTTTCCAAGTAACAATGTCTAAAATTGACTTGGATTCATTTTTCCTTCCCAAACACATGTGCTTTAACATGAGGGGGAATTTATGAATAGCAGAGTCAGATTAGCCCAGATTTCTGGCATGGTATTGCCACAGATATAGCCTCACGTGGACTGCCTTTTGATGTGTTGGATGCCGAGATAGTGTTTCCTGGTATTGGTTGTTTAGCCTGGCAGTCAAACCGACGCGTCTTTCATGTCTTGGCTTCTTCATCACCCTGCAGGCGGGCATTGGGCGTCACCTCAGACCAGCCAAGTGACCAGGAGGCCCCTGACACTAGACTTGGGTTGCTGGTTTCTCCTGGTCTTGGGGTTTCTGTGCACTGCTAGAATCTAAATGTTCAGAACTTCTTTATGCCTCCTCCCTGGCTTTCCTGAAACACAATTCTTTTTTTCAGGACCTTTTTTTCAGGACTTGTTTTTAAATGCGGGAGACTTTTGTGCCATGGCATCATATCTTATTTTTTAGCCTCATCCGTGGAGGGAATGAAAAATGGTGAGAGGAGGTTGGATATCAAAAAAAAGTGATCTTATGTATTGAGAGCACGTCCTTGGAAGTCCAAGCAGCTGGTCACCAAGAGGTCCTTTCCTCTTATTTGTTGGGACTCTGGTGGATGTTGGCATATGGATGAATTCCGCCTCTTTCTCTGTTGGTAGCCATTGTGTGGTGCACTGGACCAGGTGAGGGCCAGCCTGTATCTCTTTTGATGAAATCCAGAGCAAACCTTTTAAAGCAAAAACCAGTTCATGGTACCTTGCTGCTGAAAAGCTTCCAGTGATACCTGATTGCACTTAGCCTCTCACATCTTGCCAGGGTCCTACAGGACCATCCTTGGTTGGCCTTTTTTCTTAACTCTTTTTCTCCCCATTTTCATCTCTTCTGCTCTCTCCACATTCATGGAGCTCTAGCCATGTGGTCTTTCTTGCCCTCAAAGCACTGAGCTTATTTCCATTTTGAGGATTTTGTTTTTACTGTTTTCTCTTTGTTTTTTTTGCCTGGCTGAGGATGTCCTCCTTCCAAGTAGCTTTTTCTCATCATTTCAGTGTTGGTTCCAAGGCCTTCAAGAGGCCCTTCCTCCCCTATTTACCTCCAGCTCATCATTGTTCCATTTCTGGACAGCACTCATCACTGATTGAAATGCTTTTATTTTTTATTTTCTTGTCTGTCTGCTTCCAGTAGAATATATTGATTGCTGTCGTATGCCTGTGTAGATAGCGCAATGCCGTTTAGTCTACTGACTCTCAATCGATGTTTATTGCTGAGATTAAAACAGTTTACCCCAGGGTCCGTGAGGGTTAGCCAGAGGAGCAGCATCTCCTCTATTATTGAGAATGTTTTGAGTCATGATCCTATGAGTATTGGAGTAAAAGAGTCCGTGGTTGCTTGTTAATTTCTTAAATCAGTAGAAGCGCATAGGATTGGCATTTGGACTTCAGGTGTGCAGTTATAAAGCGCTTGATTTTTTTTCCTTGTAGTTTTCTGAAGGTTTCCTCTTTCTGAGGGAGGACTAAGAGATGGAACTGAGAGTTGCTCTTCCTCACGGTTCACCTTCCCTAAGTTGCAGGTTCTGGAGTGAATATAAAACTTTAAGTCATTTTAACAATGTAGGAGTTGCCCTACTTAAACATACTCTGTTGGGTTACTAGTACTTTCTCTTAAAGTGCTCGCATCCAGGGCATATTGAGGGTGTCAGCAACTATGAAAATATTTGATAAAACCCATTGTATTTAACTGAGGAAAGTTGCAGCTCTTCCTTGGTCTGTTTCCCCAGCCTGCATGTGTTCCTTCTGCTTTGAACTTTCTTCTTTCTGTCCCTTTGCTTCAATCTGTCCTCTGGGAAGCACTCCCTGGCCACTGTGTCCCTCACCGTTAGGACCACAGGCTTTCCACTGGGGCAGGTTTAGTTTATTGCTGACTATGGAATCCTGAGTTTAATTCTCTGCACATTAATTTTCTTCTTTGCAAAATGGGAGTAATCAGGATTGCACTGTGGTAATTGGTATCTGCAGTGCTGGTAACATGAGATAACCTCTGAAAAGTACCTAGCAGTGCCCAGCACTAGGAAATGCTTAAGAAATACTAGCTACAAGTATCTCTGGACAAATGTTATGACTCTTACTGAATTATGTGTGCTATGGCATGTGTACATTTATTAGATGCCTACTGTGTGCCAGATACTGCTGTGGTTCAGGGAATATGCAGTACAAGGCAAAGAAAGTTCCTGTTCGCTGGGAACCTGCATTCTAAAAGCATGCTGTGGTTATAATGGTTCACTTGTATTATAATTTTTGCCTTTTGTCATTTACTTTCCCCACTAGACTTTAAACTCTTTGGGGGAAGGGACAATTGCCCTAACGCTGCCCTATGTAGTAGGTCCTCTGCCTTTCTTTGGCAATAGAATGAGTAAGTGAACAAAAGATCCACGTGCTGTAGATAGAGGAGTCTTATGAAGTAGTTCAAAGATGGGGAAAGCTCCTGATAGCATGTTTCTTTAATGTCGTGATGGTGTTCAGAGGGGAGAGGAACAGCTGCACTGCTGGGCATTGGAAGGACAGAGCAAGATTTAAGGGAGAATTTAGTTCATGCCTGATTGATGGCAACATTTTTCTTTTTACCTTCAAGAGAGTCTAGTGGTTGCTGGAGTGAGAAGTATACTGAAAGGCACAGAGTGTTTTTCTTGGAAGTGACATTTGGTTTGTGTTGGGTGGAGCAAAGCCCTGAGCTAAGATTTGGCACCCAAGAGAACTCACAAAGAGAAAGAAAATGGAAGAAGTAATGACACTTTGATTTGGTGAAAAGGACTTTTTTTTTTTCAGTCTGCACAATGGATTCATAGTGGCCCCCGCCTCAGAAGGCTGTCATGAGGTTGGAGGGGGCCTGGTCCACTGAAGTGCTCAACATATGATTGAGATGGTTCAATGTCACTTTTCTCCAACTCCCATTCGGTCTTCCAAAAATAATGTTGGCCTCCTAAGTAGAAAAGGGTTCTTAGAAATTATTTCAATAGCTACTGCCCAGTGATGGTCCAAGTGGGGTTTGTGCTCTCGTTTAAAATGGGTGATGTTTAAAGTATCTGAGAGGGCGGGCACGGTGGCTCACACCTGTAATCCCAGCACTTTGGGAGGCCGAGATGGGTGGATCACCTGAGGTCAGGAGTTCGAGACCAGCCTGGCCAACATGGTGAAGCCCCATCTCTACTAAAAATACAACAACAAAAAAAAATTAGCCAGGCGTGGTGGTGCACACCTATAATTGCAGCTACTCGGGAGACTGAGGCAAGACAATCTCTTGAACCTGGGAGGCGGAGGTTGTGGTGAGCCAAGATGGCACCACTGCACTCCAGCCTGGGCAACAGAACAAGACTCTGTCTCAAACAAATAAATAAATAAATAAAGCGTGTGAGAGTAGGTGAGGAGCTGTGGGTGTGTGGGAAGGGGAAGGCTGTTGGTTCGGGTTGAATTGTATGGATTTAGAGGCTATGTGTTGGGGGGTGAAGATGAAGTTTTGTCTCTGGAGCCCTGTTTTCTATTCCTTGACTGCTTTGCATATACTGCAAAGCAGGCTCGGTTTCTGGTACACAGCTTTGCAAGTATCATTGCTGCTGTGCCGCTCTTGGAATTCAGCTGCAGAGGCCCAGGCCTGAGCCAGCGGTGGGGAGCCTGGGAGCTGGGTGCTGAGGCCGCAGCAACCCCTAGGCGCACTGGTGCTGCAGACATTTTTGTTTGGGCCAAAGCTGCCAAAGTCAGTGAGGATCTTTTCCTTGAAGGTTTCCCTGAGACACTGCCCTGCCCTGTAGTAGCCCTTCTAAGAGCCATGACCCAATCAATAGGATGTTAGGGAAAAATCAGAACCAATTCCAAATTTGGCATTGGACTGCTTTCTTTGTTTCTTCCCTTCTATTTCCTTTATTGTGAATTAGACCTGCCAGACCAACACAGGCCCTGCTGTGGGCTTCCTTTTAGCCCAGCAGGGCTGGGCAGACCCAAACCTGTCCCTCAAGGAGCTCTGTGCATGTTGAATGGGTCTCAGAGCAAAGTTCTTCATTAGAGTTTGACCGAAGCCCAGCTCTTGCTGCCTGTTGTGCTGTATATCTGTGAGAGATAACAGAGTGTACTAACCCACTGATTACTGGGCTAGCAAATCTGGGGAGAATATTCTTTGCTCTTATCTTCTAAGATCCTTACTTTGTGGGTCTGCTGGGTTTCACCTTCTGCTGAGCTGTTCTCAGCAGTCAGCCTGAAGCTGCCTGGATTTCCTGTAGAATTCTGTTATCCCAGACCTGCAAGTCATTGTGAGGAAACCATTCTCTTAAATAGCAATTAATCATTTTCCTTCCCATTTTGTCTCCATCAAAGAAATATATCAGTGATTTTTTTAAAATGATGGGCAATAAGGACCATTTTTTTTTTCTCTAGAGAAAGTGAATCAGTAGCCATATGAATATACTGGTAATTTATGGTCTCATTCCTTTTAGAGGGGATTAGTAAGTATCCCTTTTGTTAATAAGAGCAGATTATTTCAAATGCTGTTTGATAAAGACAGCAAATAATAAAATTATGCTTCAGCTCTGCGTGGATGTAGTTGCGGGTCAGACAGGAGGTTGAGCGGGCAGTCAGAGAGTCAGGGCTCTTGCCTTGGGTCCGAGGCATCCAACTGAGCTGGCACCTGGAACTCCACCGCCTTCGGGAAGCTTGTGGCTGTCTAGCAATTTCAAACTCTTCTTTCTGTCCAGGAAGCAGATGTTTTGCTTTCATTTTCCAACTTCAGAGCTTATTTTTAGAATAAATGTTTATTTTCCCACAGAATTCAATTTACTTTTTTTAACCTTCATTTTGGTTATATAAGTAATATTTGTTTATGGTAGAAAAATCATAAACTTATGGATGGGCAAAAAGGAAAAGAAAATCACCTATAATCTCATTACCCAGAGACCAGAGTTAATATTTTAGATATCGTCTTTCAGTTTTTGATAGGTATATATATATATATATATATATATATATATATATTCTTTAAAAGGAGTAGAGACTATACTCTGTATACTGTTTGGTAACCTGTTTTTTTCTTCGTATTACATCTTGAATATGATCCCATGTCAATAACTATTTATCCCCAGCATAATTTTTCAAGGCTATACAATATTCCATTATAGTTAACTCATTTTCTTTTGCTGCTCACTGAGTGAATAGTTCTCATGAATTTAGTTTCTTAGGATGAAGACTTAGAAGTGTAACTGCTGTGTCAAAGAATGTGTAAATTTTTAAGGCTATGACTGTATGTTATACACACACAGACACACACACACACAGACACACACTACTTTCACTGCATCCTTGAACTCCTGCTCAAGCGATCCTTCAGCCTCAGCATCCCTAAGTGCGGGGATTATGGTGTGTGACACCGCACCTGGCCCCCTTCTTTTATTCTCTAGTGAAGTTGAACGTTTTTAAAGTTCTCTTGACATTAGCTGCGTTTTTGAAATTGCCCGCGTATGTCTTTGCCCCAGCTTTCTAAAGTCATGTTCACCATTGTTTTCTTATTGCTGTTAAGGTAATCTTTAATATATTAAGCATGTATGCCACACATCTCCCTACAGGTTTTAAAAATTTCTGTGGTAGGTCCTTGTTTTTGGGCCATATATAAATTCAACATTTTGTGATCTTAAGTCTATTGATTTGTGGTTTGTTCTTCAATGTTGTGTTTGGGAATACTTTGCCCAGACACAGATTGTATAAATATGTATACATTTTTATTACTATTTATAATAATTTCATTTTACCTTCAGATCTCTTAATATGTCAGTCACTGATTTTGATGTATGACATGGCTTAGGTATAATACTTAGGTTTTTTAAAAAAAATTGATTACCCTGCTATTAAATTGAATAGTGTAATTCATACTCACCATATTGAAATAGAAGTATCATCATCATTTTGTACTAAAAAATTTCGTGTACTTTTATCTTTTTATTTTGGATTTCTAGTTTGTTTTCTTGTCTGTTGGTTCTGGCAGGAATTCAAGATAGGCTCAGATATCCAGATAAGCAGTGGTGGGTTAATCCTTATCATAAGACCCCGTCCATTGGGTAGGAGTGGAGTCAGGCTGGACCCCTCAGCTCAGCTTCAACCAGGCCCGTTCCTTGGTCTTTAGAGCTCAACAGCCTTTGCCTCAGGATCTTGCTGTGTCTTACCCGCAGTTAACCTCCAGATTGCTCCATTATGAAAGAAAGTTGATCAGTTTTCTTGACTGTGCTCATTTGTTTATTGTCTGCCAGTATTACTTTTTAAAAGTATATATTAAGATGGAGAAAAATGGACATTTTTACAATATTGAGTATCATGAGAATTCTTCTCATCTGGGAATAGGATATGTTTATTTAAGTCTGTTTATAATCCTGTAAAGTAGTTTTTATCCATTTCGCTCCTATACAATTTTGCTTTTACTTACAGGTAATTTGTCAGTGTTGTTACTGAAACTTCAGTGATTTGAATCTTTTGTTAAATTGTATGTTTTTTCTTACTCTTTGTTGGTGGAATGTAGAAAAGTTGTTGATTTTTATGTAATTATCTTAACGGCCACCTTCATGAACTATCTCATTACTTTTAAATGCTTCTTTTTGTTTTTTTTTAAATTGAGTCTGAGGGATTTTCCAGGTAGACAGTCATATCTTTTGCAAATAATAATTTTGTATTTTCCTCTCCAGTGTTTATACTTATTTTATTTTCTCATCTAATTTGCATTGTCTAGGATGTGTAGAACAGTGTTAAAATATTGTGGCAATATGTGGGCATTCATGTTTTATTAACCTCAATTAAAATGCATGATGATTGGTGTAAGATTTTGTTTTTTAATTATGTTACATATTGCATAATTTTATTATTTTGCTTGGAGATTTTCATTGACATCAAAGTTAAATTTGATTTATCATGGCCTTTGCAGATAATTACAATGTGTTTTTTTCTTTCATTTTAATATCACTCAATAATTTATTCCATATATATTTATTGGGCACTCCTATGTTCCAGGCGTCATTGATACATCAATGATAGAGTCACCACCCCGGACGGTCTTGTGTTTTGGGTGTTGAACCTTGATAGATTTTCAAATATTGAGCTCTCCTTGCCTTCCTGCAATTAATCTTGACTAGGATGTGTTCATTTTTTTTCTATACTGCTTACTGCTTGATTTAATTTATTATTTTATTTAGGATGTTGGCATTCAACATTCATAAATGAAAGCATTTGAATTTTTTTTCCCCGTATCTGTCATGTTTTGTTAATTGTGTAAAATGAGTTGTCCGACGTTCTTTTTGTTCCTATGGAATTAGGTAAGATAGAGAAGTACTCGTTCTTTGAAGATGGAAACAACTTTCCAAGGATGTTTTCTAGATGTAGTTCTTTGACAGTTTCCCAGATTTCTTGAATGGTTATTGGGCTGTTCATGTTGTCTATCTTTTCTTGAGTCACTTTGAATAACATGTATTTGATAGAAAAGCTTTCATTATATTATGATTTTAAAATTGATTAGACTCTTTTTGAGTATATAATTGTGTTTCCATTGTCGTTACTAATTCACACTTTTCTTTTTCCCTTTGGAAAGTTTTGCCCCAGAGGAAGTCTCTCCCTACCCCAGTCAGCTCTTAGTTTTGGGCTGTTCTCATTTAGATTTCTTTCTCATTAGCTTTTGATCAGCATGTATGTTTTCTAGTAAACTCTGCCTTTTTTCAGATTTTTTCCTCCTGATTTCCCTGGGTTTACTTTGTTCTTTTCCCAGTATTCAGTCTTCCATGTTATATAAGGATAGTCTGGGCTCTGCTATGATAACACATGAGCCCTAGAATTTCAGGGGCTTAACATAGAAGAAGCTTACTTTAAGCTCATGTGAATGTGATGTGAGTCAGGAGGACTCCCATGAACAGCTCTCCTCCTCTGTGCGTGATTCTGGAATCTAGTCTATCCATCTTCCCCTCCACCCCAATATCTCAGTATGTGGTTTTCAGTCAGTGCTGAAGGTAAAGAGAGAATATAGAAGGGGTATACTGGCTCTTAGATGCCTGGGCCTGGAATTCACAAACGTCACTTACGTTCACTTTTCATGGGCCAGTACTAGTCCCCTGGATGTGACTGGAGACAGGGAACCTCCACCCCTGTTGAATCTCCAGCAGTCTTCTTTCTCACCTCTTCCATTGCGCGTGATTGTCTTTTGAATCCGCAGTTCTCTCTGCTCTGCCCTACCCTCCGATGTTCAGGTATGAGCAGGTCATTCATTGTCTCCATCACAGGAGATTAGCTATAGATTCTCATCATCATCCAGAGTAATTGGTCAGATCCTTCAGAGGGGAGCACCTTGAGGACAGCAAACTTTTGCTAATATCCCGTGCCTCTCATGACAAAATTATTATTATTTTTTTTTTTGAGATGAAGTCTCACTCTTGTTGCCTAGGCTGGAGTGCAGTGGCAGGATCTCAGCTCACTGCAACCTCCACCTCCTGGGTTTGAGCTGTTCTCCTGCCTCAGCCTCCCGAGTAGCTGGGATTACAGGCATGCACCACCACGCCCAGCTAATTTATATATTTTTAGTAGCAACAAGGTTTCACCATGTTGGCCAGGCTGGTCTCGAACTCCTGACCTCAGGCGATCCGCCTGTCTTGGCCTCCCAAAGTGCTGGGATTACCGGCATAAGCCACTGCGCCCTGCCCAACAAAATTAATTTTGTATTTTAAGCCCTTTCTGCAACGGGGTGAGGAATAATGAAGAGAACAGAAATTATCCTACTATGCTGGAATGGCACCTCCTGTATGGGATTACTGTCAAGGTTGAGTAAGAGAATAAATATAGTATCCTTAGAATAACCCCCTGTTGTAACGATCACTCAATAAAGGACAGTTATTACCACTATTCTTTGCTGTGCTGAAAGTGTCTTTGACATGAAGCATTTATTTTGTTACATTTATATTCCTTATTACTTCAAAATTACATCTGAAAATTGATACCCGTTTGTCTTCTTTCCCAAATCAAACCCAGTTTTTCTGTATTTAGCCAAGAGCATGCCTGAAGGCAGCATCTTGAGGTATCAGTAATTGTAATGGCTTCACTCACCGAATGTCCATTGTGACTAATAGTTATTCTATCACTAAATTTAAATCTAGGTTAAGCTGCTGTAACAAAAGCTCCCAAATCTCAGCTGCTTACAGCACTGGCCAGTGTGGGGTTGGAGGCAGCTCTTCTGAGACCCAGGCTGCTGTGGGTCAGTTCCACGCATGGCTCAGTGATGGCAGAGGCAGTAAATGAGGATGTGATAAGTTATATTTATTTCGTGGCTCTGAATATTTCTTCTGGAAATGACACCTGTCCCTTCTACTCTCAAAGTAGAAGCCAATCCTAATATGGGCCCAAAGGAATAGAGCCCCAGAAGCCACATCTGTGTCATCTGTTGCCAAGAACTGGGCTATGTAATTTATAAGCATTATTTTAAGTCCCTCATTGCAACATCTCTGTGAACTGGGAGCTATTTACAGCCCCATTTCACAGATGGGGAAATAGAGGCTAAAAGGGGCAGAACCAGATTTGAACCAGGGCCTGAGTAGGTCAATCATAGACAAATGCCTCTTGTGCTTCTCTCTCCCTAATCTTGTTATTTCTGCTGCCTCAGAGTCCCTCAGTTACTTCAGTTTAGGTGGTTTTGGAAATGCTAATTAACTGCTTCTGACTTGCATAAAAATAAAAATGTCACATTCATTTAAGATAATTGAGTATCTTGTGTGTACCCATAACCACAAGGAGCATAAAGTGAAATTTCTGCCAACAGAAGATTCTTTCACTTTGTTTTTTATTGCCATTTCAGCAGAAAAGGTAAGAGAAAGTTCTTTGTAGCTCTATGCTGACAGCCCGCAGTTTATCTGCAAAAGCCCCTACAGTCTCCTATGTAACACATTAACCAAACGAGGACCTGAAAACGTACAGTCTAAGAAAGAAATGTGAAAAGTGGGCAGAGCTTTTAGCACTGGGAGTCTCGTGCATGCTGTTGACTTTGCAGATGTGGAGGACACACTGGCTTGGTTTTCATAGATGCTGTTTAAGTGTGTCCTCTGACGGACACTTGTGCAGTATGGCACTAGCCTTCCTGTTTAATCCTCCCAACAACTCTTAAGAGTAGGTTCTGGTATTTCCCGCGTTTTCTACACAAGTCTCAGAGCAGGTGAGTGCCTTCTTGCTGCTGGTTGCATAGTTGGTGAGGGGAGTAGTTTGAGATCTGCTTCCAGAAATGTTGGCTCTGACACTGAGCTTTTTCATCACGGTACTTTAATGACTCTGCAGTAGGGAAACAAGCATAAAAAATTGAATGTCTAATATTAATGGAATGATTAAGTAAATCCTGGTACATTTACACAGTTGTAACTATTTGTGTTTTTATGACATTCAAAAAACGTTTAAGAACTGAGAGACATATTTACGATAAGAAAACAGGATATCTAAGTGCATACGGGGTTACGATTGTACAGTATTTTAAAAAATGCATAGAAAAGACTGGAAGGAAATCAGGAGAGACTAGAAGATTAAGCATAAAGTTTTATCTCTGGGTAGGATTATGAGTGATTTGATTTCTGCTGCTTATGCTTTTCTTTAACTTCCAAATTCCTTAAAATAAACGTGTATTTTATTGAAAAGAAAAAAGCTTCCAGGACTCAAAGTAGACAACTGTAGTCAGAATTTTCTTAGAATGATATTTTATTTTTACTTTGGAGCCCTAAAAAGTCTAATTAGAAATATGTTGCAAGTTGCCTTGGCTCCTGCTTTTAAATGTGAGAACTCTCTTATCTTTAATGCTCTGGAAGGGACATGATGTCAGATCTCATTTTCCAGGATAAAATAGTCTGCCATTAGAAAATGATATGCTAATAGCCTTTTAAGTCTTTGCTACTAATTGTAAAGACATAACTTTTTGAGACTTGGTCTGCATGGCACATAGCTGAAATCTACTGGTTCTCCCATGATCTGTTAGGGTTCTCTGGGTGCAGCAGCAGAAATGGACTCTAGCTAATTTTAGCCAAAAAGGAATTTTGGGAAGGGTCGGGATGGTTAAAAAAATCAAAGAGAAGAGCTGGACAGTGCAGCCTGGGAGTGACCACAGACCGTCGCTGCTGCAGGACAACAGAACAGCTTCGTCAGAGGCCACTGGCAAATGGGCTGCTTCAAAATTGTTTTCTGTCATTGGGTCACTCAGGTGATTCACATATGACACTCCAGTTGGTTAAGTCTGATCTTCCCTTGGAAGCAATGAGAGAACAGGAATTCTTTTGATTGACAGTCCAAAGTGACAGCAGTGGGGAGAGGCAGAGTGCAAAAGGAAAATCAGACTCTTGCCCCAAGGACAGGGAAGGGACGATGCTGCTTAACATATCCAGTTGTTGACCGTGCTCTTTAATCAGTGACATCAAAGATCCCACCTTGATCAATTTGCCAGGGTTCTACGTACTGATTTAGAGTGTTTTCCGGCATTCAAATAAGTTCATTTTTGTTTGTTTGTTTGTTTCTTTCTTTCTTTCTTTTTTGAGACGAAGTCTCCCTCTGTCGCCCAGGCTGGAGTGCAGTGTTATAATCTCAGTTCACTGCAACCTCTGCCTCCCAGGTTCAGGTGATTTTTGTGCCTCAGCCTCCCAGATAGCTGGGACTACAGGCATGTGCCATCATGCCTGGCTAATTTTTGTATTTTTAGTAGAGATGGGGTCTCACTATGTTGGCCAGGCTGGTCTTGAACTCCTGACCTCAAGTGATCTGCCTGCCTCAGCCTTCTTAAGTGCTGGGATTACAAGCATGAGCCTTCATGCTTGGCCTCAAAGAAGTCCATTTTTATCTCCTACCTATCCAGTTGGCTCCTATGAATCTATCCCTGCATTATATTTTATCTGTTTCTCCTTTTAAATTTATTTAAATTTTATTTTAGAGACAGTGTCTCACTCTGTTGCCCAGGCTGGAATGCAGTGGTGTGGTCATAGTTCGCTGTATCCTTGACTTCCTGGGATTAAGTGATTCTCCCATCTAGGCCTCTTGCTTTTTAAATTTCTGTATCTTAATTACAGTCTGCTTCTCTGGCCTTGCCTTTTGCAGGGACCCCTTTCCTTGTATTCTTGCTCTGAATCTCTTCTCCCTGTGATATCCTGCTACACAGACCAGACCATATGTTTGAATATATGGACTGAAGAATGTAATTTTCCTTCTTTTTCAAGTTTTGTTCTGTGGGGGAAAAAAAAATCCTAGCACTGTTGGAAATACTGCATACTATAAATTTATCTTAGAAATTTACAATCTATATTTGTATTTAAGGCTCTAAGAAGTTCTGCAGTTAAGACAACTCGTGATCATTTGTATCTCTTGGATTGCTTTTGGTTATAATAACAGATGTCATAATTCAGAGTGGCTTAAACAATAAGGAAACTTTTATTCTGATGATAAAGCATCCAAAGATAGGAAGAGTCCAGGTGCCTTGCGATGAGGTCACTTGCTGTCTTTCTCTCCATTTCCCTTTGCTTTGCCTTCATCTGTGTTTTGGCCTTTTTCACCGTCAAAATACATTAATGGGTGCTTGCGGCTATTAAGGTGATTTGACTCCATGTTCACAAACCGAACAGGAGACAAAGGAGCAGCACAAATGGTCCTGATCATGGAGTAAGAACACTTTGCTCTAGTCTAGGCCCATTTATTTAAGACGTTTCCTACTGACCATTAACACATGCTGGAGAGAGGGGTTGCAGAGGACTGATGGCACGCATGCTTCTGTCTTTGAAGCCATCACTGGCAGGGAAAGTAGGATTATGAAGACTGGCTTAGATCCATCAAGACCCCATCTGCAGTTGGAGGTAGGGATAGTCTACCCTAAGTCAGGAGACCTTCATGGCAGAGGGATGGGTACCTGGGCAAATCAGAGTTCTCATGGGAAGGCAGGAGGAGGAAAGCATTCAAGTAAACAGCTAACACTATCCCCTGTGACTTGATTTAATCCAGCATTTTGAGCACGAATAGTATTTCTCGTGGGCTACTCATTCTTCAAACTAGAGTTTGTAGGATGTGTCATGGAGATTGTTCTTCAGTGAAGTTCAGTTATTCCCCTTTAGCATTCAACGCTTTGATCTTTGATCAAGCTGTTGCCTCCCCTTTCCATGTATCAAAACTGTTCTTTCAGATTCAAGAGTGCTGGTTCACACTGGGGTATAAAAGTTGGTGTATTGGGACTGGGCATGGTGGCCCGTGTCTGTAATCCTAGCACTTTGGGAGGCTGAGGCAGGCGGATTGTCTGAGCTCAGGAGTTTGAGACCACCTCGGGCAACACGGTGAAACCCCATCTCTACTAAAATACAAAAAAAATTAGCCAGGCATGGCGGTGTGCACCTGTAAGCCCATCTACTCAGGAGGCTGAGGTAGAAGAATTGCTTGAACCCGGGAGGCGGAGGTTGCAGTGAGCTGAGATTGCGCCACTGCAGTCCAGCCTGGGCGACCGAGTGAGACTCTGTCTCAAAAAAAAAAAAAAAAAAACCTTGGTGTATTGTATTCTAGTTATACTTCTGCATACATCTGTCTCTGGTACTAGTCTATAAATCTCCAGCACGGTGTCTGGAATGTAGACGTAGAAGAGACTTAAGAACTGTTTGTCACATTCATTCTCAGAGTGCAGTTCAGACATCTCCTGTTCCTAGCCTCTCCCCGTGATTGTTTCTTTCTTTGTGCTCCCACAGCACTGTGCTCATTTTCTTACACTGCTTATTTTTTCCTGCCTTGATTTTTAGTTGCTGTCAGTTCTGTTTTCCTTACTCAACTAGAAGCTGTGTGTCTTTGCAGGGATTGGGGTTTCCTCATCTCTGTGTCCTGACTGTGTTGTCCACAGTGTTTTGCAAATAGCAGAAGCAGGTGTTTATCAAGTGTGTGAAGAAGACATGGTATGTGCTGCTCTAAAAAGTGTCAAAGATGGATGTTTGTATGGCCACTAAATTGAGGTGTTCCTTGCTAAATATGTTTCTGTTGGCTTAGAGTCGTGCCTTCATAGTCTCCAGGATTTTTCTAACAAGAATCTGACTTTGGCATTAGAATTATTAACAGTTCTTAGTATAGTGTCTTTATCTCCAAAGCATTCTCAAGCCATACCTATGAATTGCATAGTCACATATGCTAAGAGGAGTGTGTAAGACGGGGTAGCTTATTGAGTACAGATGCCCTTCATTAAACAGGTATTTGTGGACCGCTGAACTGTCCCAGCTTGGGTCTCTGCAAAGGGGATACTGAGAATAACATGCAGCATATTTATTAGGGAGTGCTCTTAGCATCAGTACCTGTGGAAGGGAGTGAAAGGAAGCAGGACTAGGCAGAGGGAGTTGAGCTGTGATACAGTCTCCACAAAGGTCTCAGCTGGTTCCATGTTAGGGGTGTGTTCAGAGTTATCCTGAGTTGGGAAGAAGGGAACTGAAGCTTTTTACCTCTTCATTGATTAGTCATTGCATGTGGGCTTCCCTTGAAAGGTGGCATGACCTTCAGCAGAGGCAGTGGCAAAGGGCAGATGACCAAGGGTAGTCATCTGACAGCATTTCTACCTAGCAGTGGGGGGAATAAGTCCTTCATTCCTGTAGGGGAATCTGGTGTCCACTCTTATCTTCTATGTTCTGAGTCCTCTGATAGAATTATGAGGGTGGTTAGAAAGCAATTAAATAAGTCATTAAAATAGAGGTGGTATCTTTGATGGTAGATGAAGTGTTCATGGCATGATGAATATAATTGAGTTTGGCTGTAGTGGGGGGTTGGAAGAAAGTCCTAGAACTGAGACCTGAAGGAAGAAGCATCTTAGCAGGCTAAGGAAAGTGGGAATGGCAGGTGTGATTGCCAAGGGATATAGATTGTGGCTCTTTCAAGAAAGTAAAATAAATTATTTATGTCTGGAATATCACTGGGAGTTGGGGTGAGGCTTGCAAATAGGATGACCATCTAATGTATTATACAAACTGTGACCATTTCGGAGAGTGATTGTGTAATAATGCTGGGGACAGCAGGTGAAAACCTGGGCAAATTGTATGGTCACCCTACTTATAAGACATGGTTATGCAGATTTGGATTCCATATGAGAACCAACGGTTAATTACTGAGTGGCCATTTGACCTCTCTCCATAGTTTTTGGTTATGAATATAGATTCTGTTGTCAGATTCCCATAGGTGCATATTTTGGCTCTATCATTTACTCGTTATAAAACCACGGACAAGACAAAGAGGTTTAACTGACTCACAGTTCCACATGGCTGGGGAGGCCTCACAATCATGGCGGAAGGCAGAGGAGAAGCAGAGGCATGTCTTACATGGTGGCAGGCAAGAGAGTGTGTGCAGGGGAGCTCCTGTGTGTAAAAGCCTATATGGTTTTGTCAGCCTCAGTTTTCTTATCTGTAAAGTGCAGATAACAATAATTCTATTTTACGTTCAAAGATAAACTCAGGCACATTTAAATTTTCATGACTCTATTTGAGCATTTAGGGTTTCATGAACTGGGTAGCAATCAGTGGTTCAGGGATTTATTGAGGGGGGTAAGGGGGAAACTTTTACAAGGTGTCATGGAAGCAAAACAAAAAGTATTTGATTGATTGAAGTGGAAAGTCTGGTTAGAGGTAAGTTTCTGTTTCTTGCTTGGTAAAGTCTCTGTTTGGAGGTTAGTTGGTGGTTTCAGATTGGTTAAGCTTAAGTTTCATTGTGCAGTTTATACTGGGTTGAGTTTCAGTTTGCTTACATAGGAACCCAAGGCACAGGAGCCACATTGTCTCAACCTAATGGCCTCCTAATTAATTTTATTGACGCTTATATGCATTAATACACATAAAGGGGAATTGAAGCATTGAATCAGAGCAGTGCTGAGCAGAGAGGAGGGCTGAGGAATAGTTCCTGGGACAGAGTAGGTCCTCAGTGACTGTGATCAGCCATTGTTATTATTTTAAATGGGAACAGCAAGGTCAGGCTTGGGTTTTAGGGTGATTACTCATCAGAGGTGAGAACCAGATATAGAGGATGTATTAGTCTGTTCTCACACTGTTAATAAACACATACGTGAGACGGGGTAATTTATAAAGGAAAGAGGTTTAATTGACTCACAGTCCCACATGGATGGGGAGGCCTCACAATCATGGCAGAAGGCAAAGGAGAAGCAAAGGCATGTCTTACATGATGGCAGGCAAGAGAGTTTGTGCTGGGAAACGATCCTTTATAAAACCACATCTCATGAGACTTATTTACTATCACAAGCACAGCATGGGAAAGACCCATCCCCATAATTCAATTACTTCCCACCAAGTCCCTCCCACAACATGTGGGAATTATGGGAGCTACAATTCAAGATGAGATTTGGGTGGGGACATAGCCAAGCCATATTATTCTACCCCTGGCCCCTCCCAAATCTCATGTCCTCACATTTCAAAACCAACCATGCCTTCCCAACAGCCCCTCAAAGTCTTAACTCATTTTAGCATTAACTCAAAAGTCCACAGTCCAAAGTCTCATCTGAGACAAGTCAAGTCTCTTCCACTTATGAACCTGTAAAATCAAAAATAAGTTAGATACTTCCTAGATACAATGGTTACAATGGGGGTACAGGCATTGGGTAAATATACCCATTCCTAATGGGAAAAATTGACCAAGACAAAAAGACTACAGGTGTCATGTAAGTCTGAAATCTAATAGGGCACTTATTAAATCTTAAAGTTCCAAAATAATTTTCTTTGACTCCATGCCTCACATTCAGGGCATACTGATGCAAGAGGTGGGCTCCCACAGCCTTGGGTGGCTCCACTCTTGTGGCTTTGCAGGTTACAGTCCTGCTTCTGGCTGCTTTCACTGGCTGGCATTGAGTGTCTGCAGCTTCTCCAGGCGCATGGTACAAGTGGTCAGTATATCTATCATTCTGGGCTCTGGAGGACAATGGCCCTCTTCTCACAGCTCCAATAGACAGTGCCCCAGTGGGCACTCTGTGGGGGTTCCAACCCCACATTTCCCTTCCATACTGCCCTAGCAGAAGTTCTCTATGAAGGCCCCATCACTGCAGCAAACTTCTGCCTGAACATCCAGACATTTCCATAATACTAGGTGTTGTGGAAGTAAAGGGAAAATACTGGTATCTCCCTTTTAGCTTAGAGTGTTACCCATAAGGGAAATCCTTGTTTGACCCACTGTGTTAGTTTCCCAGAGCTGCCATACAAATCACCACAAACTGGGTTACTTAACACAACAGAAGTTTATTCCTGCATGGTTCTGCAGGATAGAAATTTGAAATGAAGGTGTCGGCAAGGCTGTACTCTCTCTGAAGAATCTAGGGTAGAATCTCTTCCATGCTGTATTATGATAAGGAATATCTTGTCTTGGTTTCCTGTTTCTGGCACAAAGCTTCAAACATCTTTGGGATACCTTCAGTGGTAGGAGTGTCTTTATTAGGCAAATGAGGTGACTCATAATGGGGGGATAGAAAGCTTGAGGAGGAGGACTGGTCACCAGAAAGAACAACCGTGTGACTAATGGGTTAGAATTTTGAGCCACCCCAACTTCTGGGGAGGGGAGAAATGGAGATCGAGCCCAGTCCTGTGCCCAGTGACTTAATCAATCATGCGTATGGGCTGAGCTCTCTGGACACTGAAGCTCAGTGGGGCTTTCCAGTTGGTGAGAGCACACTGATGTGCTAGGAGGGTGATACACCTGGCATTCCATGAGGAATCCCCTCCACGGCACCCAGATCTTTCCCTGTCTACGTATCTCTTTCACTTGGCTGTTCCTCACTTGTATCATATACAGTTGATCCTTGAACAAAGAGGGAGTTAGGGAGACCAACCCCCCGTGCAGTCGAAAATCCAGGTGTAACTTTTGACTCCCCCAAAATTTAACTACCAGTAGCCTCCGGTTGACTAGAAGTGTTTAGCAATAACACAAACAATCAGCCAGCCCATATTTTATATATTATATGTATTATATACTGTATTTGTATAATAAAGTAATCTAGAGGAAAGAAAATGTTACTGAGGAGATCATAAGAAAGAGAAAATATATTTACCATTCACCAAGTGGAAGTGGATCATCATACAGGTCTTCCTCCTTGTTGTCTTCACATTGAGTAGACTGGGAAGGAGAAGGAAGAGGATGGATTGGTCTTGCAGTCTCAGGAGTGGCAGAGGCAGAAGAGGTGGGGAGGTGGAAGAGGAGGCAGGACAGGCAGGCAGGTGTAACTTTTTTGTTTTGAGATGGAGTTTCGCTCTTGTTGCCCAGGCTGGAGTGCAATGGCGCAATCTCCGCTCACTGCAACCTCCGTCTCCTCGGTTCAAGTGATTCTCCAGCCTCAGCCTCCCAAGTAGCTGGGATTACAGGCACCTACGACCACCGCCATGCCTGGCTAATTTTTATACTTTTAGTAGAGATTGGGTTTCACCATGTTGGCCAGGATGGTCTCGATCTCTTAACCTCGTGATCTGCCTGCCTCAGCCTCCTAAAGTGCTGGGATTACAGGCCTGAGCCACCGTGCCCAGCCATTTGGTGTAACTTTTATTGGAAAAAGTCTGTGTATAAGTGGAGCTGCCCAGTTCCAGCCTGTGTTGTTCAGAGGTCAACTGTATATACATCTGAAATGGGGCAGTTTTGTGAAATATCATGTCCTTACTGGGTCTATGTTAAGTAAGTCTAGGTTATTAGTGTCAGCATGGAATTGAATTTTAGGACACCCAGTTGATGTCAGAGAATAGTATTGGAACAGACATACCTTTCATTTAGTTTCCAGTGTTGGCAGCAATCCTTAGTTTTCTTTGGCTTATAGGCACATTCCTTCAATATCTGCCCCTGTCATCATGCATGTTCTCTCTGTATGTCTCTATGTCCCTTCTCCTCCTCTTAAAGGGACACATATCGGATTAAGGGTCTAGCCTACCCTCAGTACAACCTTCTCTTAACTAATTACATCTGTAATAACAACCCTGTTTCCAACTGTATTCACATTCTGGGGTTCCTGTGATTAGGACATCATATCTTCTGGGGGACACAATTGAACCCACAGCACCCATGAAGCACACATTTCTCATTCAACAATGGTTTTTCTGCCTGCTTTGTGCCAAGGTCAGGGATGAGGAACATGAGACAAACATGAGTAGGTCTGATAATCTTACCCTCAAGGGGCTTTTATTCCAGTAGGAAAAGTCAGATCTAAACACACACTGCTGATAATTTGAGACGTTTTTTTTTTTCTGTTTTGTTGTTTGTTTGTTTTTGTTTGTTTTTTGAGATGGACTCTCGCTCTGTCTCTAGGCTGGAGTGCAGTGGTGCAATCTCAATCTTGGCTCACTGCAACCTCTGACTTCCTGGTTCAAGTGATACTCCTGCCTCAGCCTCCCGAGTAGTTGGGATTACAGGCACATGTCACCGTGCCAAGCTAATTGTGTTTTTAGTAGAGACGGGGTTTCACCATGTTAGCCAGGATAGTCTCGATTTCCTGACCCTGTGATCTGCCCGCTTTGGCCTCCCAAAGTGCTGGGATTAAAGGCATGAGCCACCGTGCCCAGCTAAGCCTGGTTTTTACTTATGCCGTAAGATAGTATGAGATGCTAGAGTAATTGGGAGGGCAGAAATATCACTTATGGCTTAAGTAATCAGCCAGGATTCAAGGAACAAAAGGTGATTTCAGGTGGACTTTGGAAGGGTGCATGTAATTTCAACAGATGGAGATGAGGGAAAAATACAAGTGAGGATTTAAGATAGCAAAGTACACTAAAGCAAAGGGGACATGCACATCTAACCTGCATCTGGATATGTATGTAATTTATTCCTGGCCGGGCGTGGTGGCTCATGCCTGTAATCCCAGCACTTTGGAAGGCTGAGGCAGGCCGATCACAAGGTCAAGAGATGAAAACCATCCTGGCCAACATGGTGAAACCCTGTCTCTACTAAAAATACAAAAATTAGCTGGGCATGGTAGCACACACCTGTAGTCCCAGCTACTTAGGAGGCTGAGGCAGAAGAATTGCTTAAACCCAGGAGGCAGAGGTTGCCGTGAGCCGAGATCATGCCACTCCACTGCACTCCAGCCTGGCAACAGAGTGACACTCCGTGTCAAAAATAAATAAATAAACAAAATTAAAAAAAAAAAAGAGTTTACTCCTCTAAACATTACTAATAAATACATTACATAGGTTATGAGACATCTATAGATGAATTTTACCTGAATCCAAATGCACCAATATGTAGCCATCTCCAAGACACGCCTACAGGGGAACAGAACAAGATACAAAACATGGTATATGTATTTGATCTAATTTCTGTAAAGAGAAATAATTTCTGTATGGGGGGTACATAAGTTCACAGACACACACAGTTAACATGCTCACAAATGCATAAATCTCTGGAAGAATATAAAAAATTGCGGACAGTGCCTCTCGATGACTGGGGCACAGGGAAGAGAGAAGCAGACCCCGTTTCTCACTGAATGCGTGCACTACTTTCAGCTCTTTTTTTAAACGAGGTACTCTTCTAACTGACCTTACTGGGGCATTTTGAAATACCTTATTTCCCTTAACAACTTGGAAAATTACAGTCATATGGTGTTCTATAAAAAAGTCTCTGCTTATCCGGAGTATTGCCTTTATTGATCCACTCACTCAGCAGTGGCAGGTCCCAGGTAAACTTGCTCTGGCCCTGGGGTAATGGACCTTGGTTTACCTACCTCCTTTACTTCTCACTGTTGGCCAGTACTCCAGTCAGGCCAGTCTTATTAGAGCTACTCTGCACCATCCTGCCCACGCTACGTTTTATGTTACGAATTTGCTTTGCATGCTCTGTTTCTAATCTATTTCCCTGGGTGGGGGTGGGAGAGGGTGAGGAAAGCCGGGAAGGAAATTGAATGGTTTTCTCACAACAGTCTGGCCCTATTGGTCAACCACGATTCAAGAATATTTACACTTTAAGATATGTGAAAAGTAAAGGAGGTTTTTTGTTTTTGTTTTTTTTTTTTAGAAAGATAAAGAACAAATCAAAAGTAAAAATGAGATCAGTAGATAAGGAAGAGAGAAGAACAAGAGGAGTAACTCGATGGAGTAGTGTGCTAGGTAGACATGAAAAATTAAAACCACTAAAATATTTGTTATATGTAATGTGGGAGTGCAATATATGTATGCTTGTCTGTATGCACATAAACATGCATATATGCATAAAAATACATATTTCTATCTACATATGAGCTTTATTGTCTTTCAGTGTGACCTCTATTCAATTAAAGACAATCTGGCCAGGCTTGGTGGATCACACCTATAATCCCAGCACTTTGGGAGGCCGAGGCGGGTGCGTCACCCTAGGTCAGGAGTTTGAGACCAGCCTGGCCAACATGGTGAAACCTATCTCTACTAAAAGTACAAAAAAAAATTAGCCGGGCATGGTGGCGGGTGCCTGTAATCCCAGATACTCAGGAGGCTGAGGCGGGAGAATCGCTTGAAGCCGGGAGGCAGAGGTTGCAGTGAGCTGAGATCGCACCACTGCACTCTAGTCTGGGCAACAAGAACAAGACTCCGTCTCAAAAAAAAAAAAAAAAAAAATTCATCTGTATCTGCTCCAGGCACAGAAAAGTTACAAAAACTAGCTTGGGAGATGAATATACAGTAACAGGAATGGGTGTGTGATTTGGCATGTCCCCCATCACGCAAGGAGAGTGTATCTTTCAGACTCTAATACATTTTTCTTGGTTGGTGGGGGGCATGTTTACGTGTATGTATACAAGCATACATGTATTGCACCCCACATTACCTGTAACCATGTGGGCAAATTATTCCCAGACTGCTTCAGGCTGGCATTTCTCCTGGCCCCCAGTGAGTACCAGTGTGGAACTGGGACACACTTACTACTCCAACTCTCTGCCATTGTGACTCATCACCCCCTTCGACCTCTCCTTGGTGTTATATTTTGGGAATTCATCTAAATATTCAGAAGTGGAGTCCCTTCCTTTCTTTCAGGGTTATCGATTATGTTTTATCTTCTTATTGCTGACTGAAAGCTTAATTGTCTATGGCAGTGTTTGTCAGGCATTCTTAATCTATGCCCCTTTTTGATAAGCCTGAAATGTGTATGCTTTTCTCTTTGGGGTCTTTCAGACTCTGATGCACTCTCCTTGGGTGGTGAGAGATATGCCAGGTCACACAACCTTTCCTGTTACTGTGCAGCCATCTCTCAAGCTGTTTCTTTTTTTTTTTTTTTTTTTAGACAGAGGCACTATCTCGGCTCACTGCAACCTCTGCCTCCTAGGTTCAAGCAGTTCTACTTGCCACGCCCGAGTAGCTAGGATTTACAGGCGCCCGCCACCACGCCCGGCGATTTTTGTATTTTTCATAGAGACGGGGTTTCACCATGTTGGCCAGGCTGGTCTCGAACTCCTGACCTTGGGCGATTCATCTGCCTCGGCCTCCCAAAGTGCTAGGATTACAGGCATGAACCGTTGCTCCAGGCCCCAAGCTTGTTTGTGTAACTTTTCTGTACCTGGAGCAGATATAGATTAATTCTTTACTTGAATAGAGGCCAACAGTGAAAAACAAGGAAGTTCATATATAGATAGGAATATATGTATGTGTATGCATATGTATGTATATATGCATATTTATGTGCACAGAGACAAGCGTACGTATATTGCACCCCCACATTACATATAGCAAATACTTTTAATGGTTTTTATTTTTCATGTCTGCCTGGCACACTCCTCCACTGGGTACTTCTTGTTTTTCTCTCTTTCTTATCTCCTGCTCTCTCCTATTTTTCACTTTCGATTTACCTTTCTGAAAAAAATCCCCCAAAACCCTTCTTTACTTTTCACACATCTTTAAGTGGTAAATATTCTGGAATCATGGTTGACCAATAGGATCAGAGTACTGTGAGGAAGCCATTCAATTTCTTTCCCTAGTCTCCTCATCCTCTCCCACCCCCACTCAGGGCATTAGAAACCCTAGTTTGATTTCCTTTGAACCTCCTCCGCCACCTGCTTTTACTTCTCCTCTCTCCTGGCTTTAGAGAAGTGAGGACAAAAGGACTCTGCTGCAAGTTGTTCTTTTGATTTTTTTAAAAAAGATTCTTGTCCTGCCTTTCCTGATTCTCCAGAGTCTCCTGGGATTTTGTAGAACAAAACAGAAGAGGGAGGAGAAGGAGGGTTCCCCTAAAGGTTATCCTGTAGGCATTTAGAATGTGCAGTCTCATACACAGGGTGTCTATTGTATTTCCTTGCAAACATTCCCCCCTGTACTTATTCTGTGAGGGAAATAAGTGGTTTCCCCTCATAGCCAATAAAAGTGTATTGTGTTTAATACTAGGAGAAATACAGAAATAGTCTTGGTGGGGTAGAAAAGGTTGGAAGCGTGAACAGTGCAATGTAGCATGTAACAAAGAGGTAAAGACTGAAAGATCAGAAGGATTTTGAGTGGGAGAATGAAATGATCCCTGAAGACAGTGATAGATTTTTAAACTCTTATGAAATTAGAGCCCCCATGACTCCATTTTACAGGAGAGTGGACCAGTTAGGAGAAGATAAGAAATTTGCTCCAAATCAAAGCAAGTAAATGGCAGGCTAGAACCCAGTTGAATCTAGGCAGTGCCCAGGTCCCAAACTAGCCACTGGGTGGTGTGTATATAGCTCAGATAGCAACAACATGTCAAGAATTGAAAACTCTCTTTCCTCTCCTTTTATTGCTTGAGAAGCTTCATGGAGGAGGTGGAACTTGAAAGTGAGCCTTTAAGAATAGTTCAGAGTTAAATAAGGAGATGAGCAGGCAGTCTGTAGGAAGAGAACCAAGTACAGAGAGTTGGGAATAGATGTTGTGTTTCACAGTCACTGGACAGATGGAACTATTTAGAAGAAAGTGGGTATTGTGGAGGTTGGTGGAAGGTCAAATGCTGGGGAGACTGGGCTTTAGGGGGGCTGTGGAAGCTGAGCACAGGAGTTGAGATGTGGTCTATGAGGCAGTGGGAGTTACTGAACGCAGTTGAAAGGGGAAGTGAGATTACAGGCATGGCTGATTTGGAACAGTACCTTAGTTGCAGTATGCAGGGTGGATTGAAGGAAGCCAACAAAGAAAATGTCAAGTAGAAGGCAGATCTGTTTGAGCCTCTTGGTTTTTAGGCATATTTGGGTGGTGAGAAATGGTTCTCTCTGTTCCTGAGTGCTCTTCTTTTATTCATCTCAAAGCTGTAAGGTTGAGGTTGAGCAAAGAAGGTGACCTTCCCCAGTTGAGAAGGTATAAAACTAACCATACACTCCCCTGCTAAAACTGCCACACACGCTTTTAGGACAAAATCGGTGGACACTGAAATTAATTTGAGTGGAATATTATGAGGAATTATATTAGGGAAGGATAAGTCATAAATCTTAAATATGATAAAAAGGATGACAACTGGAAGGGAGCTTTAAGTTCTCATTATTTTCGGATATGATTGTTTATGTGAACTAAAAAAGTACTGCAAATGAATACTTAGAATTATTAAGAGTTTAGCAAGTTTGCTCGATTCAAAAGAAAGGTGGAGTGTATTTATTAACATGTCAGATACAGTGGACTTCAGACCAAGGAAAATTACAGAGATAAAGAAAGACATTACATACTGATAAAAGAGTCAGTTTACCAGAAAGACACAATAATCTTACATGTGTATGCACCTGAGAACAGAGGCTCAAAATACATGAAGAAAAAAGTGATAGAACCAAAGGGACAAGTAGACAAATCCAGTTATAGGTGAGGACCTTGACACTCCTCTCTTAGTTATTAATAGATTTTGGTCACAGAAAATTAGCAAAGACTGTAAACCAACTGGATCTAATTGGCATTTATAGAATACTTCACCCAAAAATAAGATATACAGAGGATGTGTATTCTTTTATAGTGCTCATGGAATATTCACCAAGGTTGACCATATCCTTAGTCATAAAATAAATTTTAACAGATTTTAAAATGTGAACTCATACAGAGTATGTTCTCTGCCATGATGGATTTCAACTAGGAATCTGTAACAGAAAGATAACTAGGAAACCCCAAATGTTAGGTAATGTAATCCGTAGGTCAAAAGAGGAAGTTTTACGGGAGATTAAGAAGTTTTATGGGAAATTAAAATTTAGAACTGAATGAAAATGAAAATAAAACATATCAAAATTTGTAGGGTTTAGCTAATGATTGGAGGGAATTTAATAGCATTAAATGCTTACATGAGAAAAGAAGAATGGATACCCCATTTACCCTGTGATTATTATGCATTGCATGCCTTTGTCAGTAAACCTCATGTAGCACATAGGTATATATACTTACTATGTACCCACAAAATTTAAGAAGTGAAAGAATGGTCCGAAATCAATAATATAAGCTTCTATCTTAAGAAAATAGAAAAGGAGGAACAAAATAAACCCAAATCAAGCCGATTGAAAGAAGTAATAAAGAGGTGAATAGAAATCACTGAAGTAGAAAACAGGAAAAACATTAGAATAAATGGGAACCAAAGCTGATGTTCTGAAAAGATCAATAAGGTTAATCTGGCCAGACCGACTAAGGAAAAATATAAGTGAAGACCCAAGTTACTAATATCAGGAATAAAGGAGAGGTTATCACTACAGACCTGGCAAGTTGTTTAAAGGATTAAAAAATATCACACACCATTCTGCACATAAATTGGGCAATTTGAGTAAAATATACCAACTCCTTGAAAGCCACAAATTACTGAAAGTCACCAAAGAAGAGATAATTTATCTTGAAAAGTGGAAATAATTGGAATAGTCTTATTACTATAAATAAATAGAGTTCTTTTTGAAAACAAAACTCTAGGACCAGGTGTTGTCACTGACAAATTGTACCAAACATTTGAAAGAATAGCACAATCTCTTTCAGAAAATAGAAGAGAGAATACTTTGCACCTATTTTGTGAGGTCTTTATTACAATGATAATAAAACCAAAGATATCAAAGAAAAAGAGAATTATAGACCAATAGTCCTCATGAACATAAATGTAAAAAATCTTCACAAATCAAATGCAGTAATATGCAAAAAACATAAAACATTATGACCAAGTGAGGTTTATCCCAGTGATATATGGTTGGGCCAACATTCACAAATCACTGTAATTTCCCATTTGAAATGACTCAACTGGTTCAGCCAAACAAATGACAAAATTCAAAATCCATTCATAAGCCACTTTACTAAACTAGAATTGTAAGGCTGGTTGCCTTGATGGAAGGCTGGACACGCCCGCTCCTGCTCTTGACACGCCCGCCCCTGTTCTTGACACGCCTACCTCTGCACTCGGCACCTAGCCCACACCCACTCTGCACTCCGCACTCAAATCTGCACTCTGCACTCAAATCTGCACTCCGCACTCAAATCTGCACTCAACACCAGACTCTGCACTCGGCACCTAGCCTGCCATTAGAAAACCTCGCCAAAATTTAAAAGAAACCCCGCCAAACCCTGCCCAATAGCAGCTGGCCCCACTCTCCCTGGCCGGCCCACTCACCGTCAGTCTCGCCTACCTACCAATAGTAGCTTGCCCCAACCACGTCCAGTTCCCTCACAACCAATCAAGACACCCTCACTTGCTATAAAAACCCCTGCCTCAGGCAGTCAAGCGAGACTTCTCTGGCCCCCCTTCCCTGGAACATAGAACCTCGCCCAGGAGCCGAATAAAGTGGAACCTAATTTTTCTTATATTGGCTTCAGTTTCCTCACTTTAAATTTGACAATAAACATTACAAGAATTATTAGGAACTTTAAACTGATGAGGTGCATCTGGGGAAAAAAAAAACCAACCCTACGACTCTCATCATATTTAATCGTAAAAAAGTGAAGGCTTTTCCCCTAAGACTGAAATCAAGGCAGGGATGTTGTCTTTCATTTCTTCTACTTAACCTTGTGGCGATCCTAGTCAGTGCAGTAAGGCAAGAAAAATAAGTAAAAGACATACAGATTGAAAAAGAATAAATCTGCCCCTATTTGTAGGTGATGTGATCACCTATGTATAAAATACTGAGAAATCTATGAAAAATCTCCTAGAACTAATAAAAATTTATGAAAGTCTCAAGCTACAGAAATGTCCAAATGCCACTTATATTTCTATATACCTGCAGTGGACAATTTAGAAAACAGTATTTAGAGAAGTAGCAAAATATGTACAGGATCCATATGCTAAAAACTGCAAAACACTGTTGAAAGACATTTTAAAAGACTTTTAAGTGCAGACATAGCATATTCAAGATTGTAAGATTCAATCTGATTACATTGTCATTTCTCCCCATATTGATCTATAGGTTTACTGCAATTCCGGTCAGAATTTCAGCAGGTATTTTTGTAGATACAGACAAGTGACTCTAAAATTTGCATGGATAGGCAAAGGAACTAGAGTAGCCAAAACAATCTTGAAAGAAGAACAGAGTTGGAAGGATCACACTATCCAATGTTTATTACAGTAAAGCTACTAGGAACAAGGCAGTGTGGTATTGACAAATATGTATACATTTAGATCCAGCTCAACAGACTGGAGACTCCAGAATAAAACCCACACAAATACGATCAATGGATTTTGATCAAAGATGTTAGGGCAGTTCATTGGAGAATGGATTTCACATAACTTAGATCATATGGCATGCACTGTTTTGCATCTGTCTTTTTTCTCAATATATTATTTTTGAGATTTGTACATGTTGCATATATCAGTAGACTTTTTTTTTGGTCTTTGTAAGTATTTTATTGCTCAAATATGCCATAATTTGTTTATCCATTCACCTATTGGTGGACATTTGAATTATTTCCAGTTTTTGACTTTTTTGAGAAACACATGCTATCAACATGATTGAAGAAGTCTTTGTGAACTGTGTTTTTATTTCTTTGGATAAGTACCTGGGAGTATAATTGCTGGATCAATTTTGTGAGAAACCCCCAAACAGTTTCCCAAATATTTATATCATCTTGTACTCCCACCAGTTATGTCCAGTGACTTCGTACACTTGTCAGTATTTGATATTGTCATTAAAAAAATTTTTTTTTTGCCACTTCATTAGCCGTGTTGTAGTGGTTTATCATGGCTTTAACTTGTACTTCTCTAACAGGTAATGATGTTAAACACCTTTTCATGAGTTTATTGGACATTCTGGTGTCTTCTTTTGTGAAATCCTGTTCAATTCTTTGTTTATACCAAAAATGGATTCTTCATTTCTTCTGTTTTGATTTGTATGAGTTCTTTATATACATTGGATATGAGTCATTTGCTGGTTGTGTTATTACCAATGCTACGCCCTCATTGTTGCCGGCCTTTTCATTTTCTTGATGTCTTTATGAACAGATTTTTTAATTTTGACAAAGTCCAAGTTATCATTTTTTTTTTATGGTTAATAGTTTTTGTATCCTGTTGAAGAAATTATTGCCTATGCCATAGAAGGAGCTATTCTACATTTTCGTTTGAAGGCTTTATTAATTTACATTTAGATCCATAATCCACTTCAAATAAGTATTTGAATATGTTGTAACATAGGAGTCAATTTCATCTTTTTTTTCCCCCAGTTGAATATCCAATTTATCCAGCACCATTTATTCCCCATTGTATTGCAGTAGAGTCTGTCACAAATCAGTTGACAATATAGTATATTTAGGTCTGTTTCCAGACTGTATTTGTAGTTTATTTGCCTTTAAAAATTTTTTCTTAATTGATAAATAATAATTGTACACATTCACAGGGTACATTGTGATGTTTTGATACATATAATACCCATATTTTAAATGTTTTAAATATTCTTTATAACTACTCAGGATTTAATAACACAATTTTTAAAACTTCAATTAAAAAAGTGAAAAAAAAATTACCAGTTATGATAGGTGGAGAGTACTGAATTCCAGGCTCAAGTAAAATTAAGGTTAAGGTGTACTTATAGGTTGTGACCTGGAAAATAGAGTTGGTAAACTATTGTGATGTCTGAACTGTGTTCCTGGCACTATCGTGGGAATATAAAAATGAATAAGATGGATCTTGTCCTTGAGGAACATACAGATGAGTGAGAGATAGACCATATAGTAAGTCTGTGTTCCCTCAATATCACATGGACACCTTCACTGAAGCACTACAGTGTGTTGAATCATGTGATTGCAGGTTTTTCAAGAAGATGTGGCCACCAAACAGTCAGATTTAAAAGACGGAGCTTGGAAGAGAAGACTGAATGATAGAAATGTTATGTTATCTCAGTGTGATCATTACAGAAGACATGAGAAGATGGGAATCCGGGAAGAAGAACGTTTGTTTCTTTCACTTGTTCAGGCAGAGGCTTTGAAGACCATATCTAAAACCCTGAAAAATGGGCGAATGTTTCTTGGCTTTTTGGAAGAGAAAGAAGTTATAAAGGTTTTAACTGTGGTTAACTGCCCTAATCATCATGCTTTTCCAAATATGCCCCATATGGGAAGATGTTTGGCACTAAGGACAATCTCACTGATTTGGAGAACTGATCATCTGTTTGAACAAACAGCTGAGTCAGAAGAGGTGACATTGTAGACTAGCAGAAGGCACTGGCCAAATCTGACTGAAATCACAACAGGACAGTTGTGCAACTCAGCAAGGATTAACGACAAAAACAAAAATGTGGGCATAGGGATGAGTAAGGCATGTGTTGTCTTCAGGTGTTTCCATTTAGCTGGATATCGATGATAGAAAACAACGTTAACAGTAAAACTGAAGTTTTTAGCCGGGTGTGGTGGCACGCGCCTGTAGTCCCAGCTACTCAGGAGGCTGAGGCAGAAGAATCGCTTGAGCATGGGAGGTGGAGGTTGCAGTGAGCCGAGATTGCACCACTGCACTCCAGCCTGGGTGATGAAGTGAGACTCTATCTCAAAACAAAAACAAAAACTGAAGTTTTGAGATTGGATTATTGCATTTTTTATGTATAACCTGGTCAGAAGATTATTCACAAAATAAAAAATTTCTAAATGTGCCTTGAGCCTTGCAATTTGCATGGCTTCATATATACAGCTATTTCAGCTTTGATATCCTTAAGGCAAACAAGATTCATTTTATTGTACATTGTACAATGTTAGAACACCAGTCTTGTTACTGTACGAGTTACGGAAGTTGGACAGACCGCATAGGTGGGGCAGATGGCTTTCCTTGGCCTACCACCAGCTAGAGAGCCATTGCGGTGCCTGAGCATTGATCTCAAATTTGATCCTAAAACACCAACTAGAGAAAATAGAAAAGCAAAAGATAGGAAGCGGAGCATTATGTTTCTTTCCTTTTGGATGTTTTCCGAACAATGTGAATCACAGTTTTAAAAATTTTACTTGCACAATGTTGCTTATTAAAAAAACAAAACAAAACAAAACATCAGCAGGGCCCAGTGGCTCACGCCTGTAATCCCAGCACTTTGGAAGGCCGAGGTGGGCGGATTGCCTGAGCTCAGGAGTTTGCGACCAGCCTGCGCAACACGGTGAAACCTGGTCTCTACTAAAATACAAAAAATTAGCCGGGCATGGTGGTGTACGCCTGTAGTCTCAGCTACTTGAACCCGGGAGGTGGAGATTGCAGTGAGCAGAGATTGCGCCACTGCACTCCAGCCTGGGCGACAGAACAAGACTCCGTCTCAAAACTAACAAGCAAACGAACGAACAAACAAAATCTCAGCTTTGTATTATAGATCAAGTGACTTACTATAGGGAAAGTAGCCTAGTTATTGCTTTGATTTTGATTGGCATCTTCCAGGATCATTCTGACAGTACCCTTAGAAGATTTATACACATCATTACCAACTTATATATAAAGACCTGTAGTCCTGCAATGACCTTGGGATTTTGTTAGCTCTAGGTGCCAATTCCAGTTGACTGATACTTTGTTGAGGCACTAACTTCTAAGTATTTAGAGTCTGAGCCTGGATTTGGTCAAGGAGGGCTACAATAAATAAGGGGTTAGCAAACTTTTCTGTACAGGGCCAGACAGTAAATATTTTAGGCTTTGTGGGAAACTACTCTGCTATTCTAGTGAATAAACAGTCATAGACAATATATAAATGACTGAGCCTTGCTGTGTTCCAGTAAAACGAGTTATAATCATGGATATTTGAGTTCCATGTAATTTTCATTTGTCACAGAATATTTTTCTTCTTTTGATTTTTTTCCCAGTCATTAAAAAATGTAAAAATTATTCTTGTAGACCATACAAATCCAGGTGATGGGCAGAATTTGGTGTGTAGGTTATAGTTGGCTGATCCTTGCAATGGATTGGCACTGGTTGCCCTTGGCTTGGGAGGAAGAGTGATAGCATTCCTGCTGTTTACCTGGGTTAAAGCTCTAATACCTCAGGGAGTTTAATGCCAAGAAGTCTATGAAGCGTAAGTAAGGCCATACTCTGTTTAATAAAGCATTACTGTTAATTATTTACAGAAAGAAACCATAGTCTAGAATGCAAGCCATTTGCAAACTGGGATAGAATTGTTTCATCACTTTAAGCCTTGAGTGGAAGTGATGAGAGCTCAAAAAAAAAAAAAAAAAAAAAAACAGTTGCATGCACCCACAGAGCCAGGAAGAACATATGTTCAATGGCGAAGTGTTGGTTCTCCTGGCTGCCCTCCTTGCCTGGCTACTCTGCTGCCCTCCCCTTTCCCAATGCACACATCTGACTCTGAGGCTGGAGTTAGGTAATTAAATGTTAAGTCTGTAAAAGGGGCAGTTGATCTTAAAGCCAACATGAGGTGTTGCACAGCTTGTGTTCTGTTTAAGTATTAAGATGGGGGTGGTGCTGGCCAGACCTCTCTCCGTGTCTGTTGCACTATGCAGATAGATTTTGCTTTCTTTCTATCTTCTTTGATCTGCAGAGGCCCTTAACTCAGAAATCGGCCTTGGTAAAATGTGCAACTTAGTGGTGACTCTATAATAAAAGGTATATTGTATCTGGCAATCCCTCTTCAAAGTAAATGCCGTGGCAGCTTGTTTTTTGGGAGGACATGATTGTCTTGGTGATAAAATGAATCTCAGAGTCTCATATTCCTTTAATACTTTGTATCAACTTTTTAACCATTAGATTTTCTTGAAATACTTCCCGTGATCTTTCTTCCTGCAGCTGAGTTGAAGGAGGTAACGCCAATGTGGGTTGGTACCACCATGAATTCTTGACCACTCAAGTAAGTCCCAGTTCTTGCCTCAAATCTTTTTGTCAGATCAGCTTGTTCTTCATTCTCCAAAATGATTGTATTTCTTTCCTTTTCTGCTGTCCTCAAACTTCTGCCTCCCCAGTGCTTTCTCTTATGGCCAACCTCACCTCCTACTTCCTAGAGAGAATGGATGCTCTCTCAGATGGATGGAATGATCTTAATCTTTTGCTAAGAAGTTAACACTCACTGTATCTATAACCATCCCTCTCCTCTGCCTCACCTGTTCTAATAGAGAAGCTATCCCTTCTCTATCCTTCCATCTGTGCTCTGGTTTCATCTCTTCCTGAACTTTGTTATATTACCAAGTATTCCTTCTCTCTCGTATATAAAACAAATCTTTCAAATAGTTTGTTCCATCAACATTTGAACATGTTTGATCTCTTCCATCTCAACAGCAAAAGCTCCCTTGACACTTTTCCGTAACTTCATCCAGCTTTCCTCCCTTCTAGATTGCCATACTTTTGGAAAGATTTGTCTGTATTCACTGTCTCCACTTCTTTGTCTCACATTCATGGTATATGTTGCCCTGTCTGGCTTCTGACCCTGTTGCTCTACCAAACCACTCTGCCTAACCCCAGTAAAGTATCAAAGTCACCAAACTCCATCTTGCTGAATCCAGTGGGACATCCTTGCAAGTCTTTCTTATTTGACCTTTTAACAGAGTTTGGCATTGTGGACCTCTTCTTCTTGAACTGCCTTTTTCTTCCCCTTGGCTTGAATGATACCACATTCTTCTGGGGTTCTTCTTGTTTCTCTGGCCACTCCTTATTGATATCCAAGGTGGGAAATGATGGATTTCCTCGTGGCTCACTCCGCACTCTCTCCCTGTGCGATTTCCTTCATCCCGTGGTTTCAGGGACCATTCTATGTGGATGACTCTCAACCTTTCTTCTCCTGAGCCCTCTTAGTTCCACAGGGCCTAAAACACCATGGAGAAGAGTTTGAATTTTGAGCAGAGGAGTGATATGATTTTGCTTACATTTTTGAAGAGATCACTCTTCCTGCTGTGTGCAGAGTAAACAATGGAGAAGCAAAAAGTGGAAGCAGGGAAACCTCTTAGGGGGTTAATGTCCAGGAAAGAAGTTATAGAAGCTGGGTCTAGGGTGTTGTATCCAGCTAGATATTCAGAACGACCTCAGACTCCACATGTCCAAGACCTAATACATGATTTCTGTCCAGACTTCCTCTTGTCATGTTCCATCTGTTTCAGTTGAAAACCTTGACCCTACTTTCTTTTTCTAATTAATCATTTTACACTCTGACCCTCTTCCACTCTGCTTCTAATGCAATAGCCAGAGTAATCTTCAGTACTAATTTGATGCCATCCCCAGGCTAATTCCTTTCAGTGCTTCCCATCACTCAGAGGGAAAAGACGGGAAAATCTGAATATGTTCGTCTAAGGTTCTTCACAGCCTGGCCTTGATATACCTTGCCAGCCTCCCCTTGTACCTCCTTCCTTTTGCTTCTGTGCTTCTCTACCTTCTGCTTATGTTGTTCTCTGCTGCTCTGACCACCTTTGTGTACTCATCTCCTTGTCTCCCGGAGTTTTTGCTGAAGTATCACTTTTGGGGAAGATTTTCCGTAGTGCTTAACTACCCCAGTTTAGATCCAGTTCTTTTTTTTTTTTTTTGTCTGAGATGGAGTCTCGCTCTGTTGCCAGGCTGGAGTGCAGTGACGTGAACTCAGCTCACTGCAACCTTTGCCTCCAGGGTTCATGTGATTCTCCTGCCTCAGCCTCCCAAGTAGCTGAGACTCCAGGCACGCACCGCAATGCCCGGCGAATTTTTGTATTTTTAGTAGAGACAGGGTTTCACTGTGTTAGCCAGGATGGTCTCAATCTCTTCACCTTGTGATCTGCCCGCCTCGACCTCCCAAAGTGCCGGGATTACAGGCGTGAGCCACTGCGCTCAGCCCTTTGATTACTAATTTTTTTTTAATGACGTGAGGATCTGTATTAGGGTTCTTTAGATAAACAGAACCAATAAGGGGTGTGTTTTGTGTGTGTCTGTGTGTATTATACAGACAGACTGATTGATTGATTGATTTTAAGGAAGCGGCTCATGGGGTTGTGAGGATTGTTAAGTCTGAAATCTGCTTGGGTGGGTGGCAGGCTGGAGACCCAAGGGAGAGCTGATGTTGCTGTCTCAAATCTGAAGCCTTTTTCTGGGGATCCTCAGTCTTTTCTCTTAGGATTTCCAACTGATTTGGTGAGGCTCACCCACATTATGGAGGTTAAACACATTACTCAAACTCTACTGATTTTAAATGTTACTTACGTCTAAAAAATACTTCACGGTGAGATTGAGACTGGTATTTGACCAGTAACTGGGTACTATAGCTGGCCAAGCGGACACAAGAAAAGTAAACATCACAGCTTTAGCCCATTATTATATCCTCGGTGTCTGCCACAGTGTGTGACATGCAGAAGGCAGTCAATAAATATTGATCGTATGGATCTGAGAGCATTAAATTTCCGCTTTCCCCCCGTAGCCAATGCCAGTGAGTATTATGCATTTCATGGCCGTAAGGACTGTTCTTTGGGGTAGTCCTTTATGTTCATTCTAAAATACTTTGTTGATAAACCATTTTGTGATTTAAGAGAGATCTCTAATTTTTGACAAATTTGATTTTTAAAAATATTTTTAAACTTTTAAGTCAGGGGTACACGTGCAAGTTTGTTTGTTACACAGATAAACTTGTGTCCTGGGGTTGTTGGTACAGATTATTTCATCACCCAGCTATTTTTTTTTTTTTTTGAGACACAGTCTTACTCTGTCGCCAGGCGCCAGGCTGGAGTGCAGTGGCGCGACCTCGGCTCACTGCAACCTCCGCCTCCCTGGTTCAAGCAATTCTTCTGCCTCAGCCTCCCAAGTAGCTGGGACTACAGGCGTGCGCCACCATGCCCAGCTAATTTTTTTTGTATTTTAGTAGAGACGGGGTTTCACCATGTTGGCCAGGATGGTCTCGATCTCTTGACCTCGTGATCTACCCACCTCAGGCTCCCAAAGTGCTGGGATTACAGGCACCCAGCTATTAAGCCTAGTACCCATTAGGTATTTTTCCTGATCCTCTCCATCCTCCTACCCTCCACTGTCTGACTGACCCCAGTGTGTGTTGTTCTCCTCTGTGTGTCTGTGTATTCTCACCAGACTATTTTGTTTTCTTGTAATTCATTTAAAGATCCTCTTAGCATGTTTCTTTGCAGACTCTTTTTTCTTATCCCATAAAGAAGCCTTATCAGCCATTCGACTTGACCATTGGACTGGCTCTTTTCTTACATTCGTCTTGTGTCTCTTTTTCCTGTATTTTCTTGGGTGTAGTAGCCAGAGCCAACTTTGTTTTCAGTGTAATTGGACCGTGACTTTATTTAAGGAGATAATTGCATTTTTATTTCCTAATGCTCTTCAATTTTATTGGCCATTTTGGCGACAGCAGCACACTGTGTTGAATATTCTATTTCTAAAATCAAACTTCTCATCCTGGCCCTGTGTCCAGAGTTTTCTATTTCTGTCACTGGTGCCAGACACCAAGACAAGAATGCTTGGATTTATCCTTAACTTTTCCCACTCTCAGCATTCCTAATCTGTTACAAGATTCTCTGGATTCTTCTTGTGATTCTTCAACATTGATGCTTTTTATTTTTCCATTTCTTGTAACACGCCTTTATGGGCTCATGCCAGATAATCGATTTCTTGCTGGTGTCTCTGCGACAGATAATCGATTTCTCGTTGGTGTCTCTGCGACTGTTCCCTCCCAGCTTCAACTTATTGTAGCCAGCAACACCAAATGAATCTTCCTAAGCATCAGGTTGAGTGTGCTTTCTTCTCTCTACCTCCCCAATACCCAGTCACTACCTTAAGCTTCATGGTCCTCTCTGCATGCTCGATTAAGAGGCAAACCCGATTTCCTTTTCCTACTGGAGCTTCAGGACAGAGGGTTAAGTTAATTTCTCAGGCCATGACATACTATCATTTTTGCTCTCTGTAATCCTGTTCTCTTATTTATTTAGTTTCTTTTTTCTCTTTTCTTATAGTAACAATTTAAATATATTGTTTTTTGTCTGTGTGTTCTTATATGTATTGTTGCTTTAGTTATTTTAATTTATGTGACTTGTACTCCAGATCTCATTTTATTTTGTTTTGTATATTTCACGGCTTTTCACATCCTTCCATGATGCCATATAAACACGCAGTCTAATGCATCTAATTGCTGTTTCTCATTTTATTCACATCATTATAAGGATGATAAGAAAATAAAATTATAAGTCAATTTTTTATGACTGTCAAATAAAAAAATCCAAAATAAAGTATTAGCTAAACAAACCCAACTTTATATTTTTAAAATCTATCACATTTAGGTAGTTTTTATTTCCAGTAATGCCCAGATAATATAATAATAATATATTCAATATAATAAACTTTCAATTTTATTTACTTCATATATATGTTTATTAGAATTTGATACTGTACTCCTTAGAGGTCTAATGTATTGGTTAATTTTTCTGTATTTCATGGTTTATATTGCCCTTAGGAATGATACATAGTTATGCTATATTTTATAGTTGAGTTTGAGTGCTGTGGAGTCATCAGATTGATTCTTTTTTTTAATTAGCAACAATCTTGATGAAATCTCTTGCTGCCGAGGTGAGCATATAGCTTGAGGTCAAGAGTTCGAGACCAGCCTGGCCAACATGGCAAAACCCCATCTCTACTGAAAATACAAAAATTAGCCAGGCATGGTGGTGTATTCCTATAGTCCCAGCTACTTGGGAGGCTGAGGCAGGAGAATCGCTTGACCCTGGGAGGTGGCGGTTGCAGTGAGCCAATATTGTACCACTACACTCCAGCTTGGGTGACAAAGTTAGACTCTATCAAAAAAGATAAATAAATAAAAGTCTAATAGTTACTTATCTATTAACATTTCTTAATATTATACTGAATTATATGGCAGTGCTGATATTTGACCATTTTTGCCTGTAATGTCTGTAATTTTAAATATTTCAACCTAATAGATGATTAAATTGTCTACAAATGATAGTTTTTTTCAATTTCTTTATACCTTATACTTTCTGTTTCCCTAGATTTTTCAGAACTTCTAGACTGTGTTAAGTAGCACTGATAATGAATATCCTACAGTTTTCCTGTTAACTACATTCTTTCTAGGTTTGGGGTTCATGTGGAGATCCTTTATCAGCTTATGAAATTCCTTCTTATCCCAGTTTGCAATGAGATATTTTCATTTTTTTTTCTAATCACAATAGACGTTGAATAATAGCAAATGCTTTTTCTGCATCTGTTGAGATAATACAGGTTTTCTTTTATGTATATACATGAAGTAAATGAAATTGATAGGTTATTATATTGAATCATCTGGGCATTATGGGATAAATAATTATGATATATTTTAAAAATATAAAGTTGGGATTGTTTAGCTAATAGTTTATTTTGGATTTTTATAATTGACTTATAGCTTTCTTTTCTTTTTTTCTTTTCTTTCTTTTATTTTTTTTAAGATGGAGTCTCGCTCTGTCACAAAGGCTGGAATGCAGTGCTGCGATCTTGGCTCACTGCAACCTCTGCCTCCTGGGTTCAAGCAATTCTGTCTCAGCCTCAGTAGCTGGAACTATAGGTGTGCGCCACCACACCCGGCTAATTTTTTGTATTTTTAGTGGAGACAGGTTTCATTATGTTAGCCAAGATGGTCTTGATCTCTTGACCTTGTGCTCTGCCCTCCTTGGCCTCCCAAAGTGTTGGGATTACAGGCGTGAGCCACCACGCCTGGCCCAATAGCTTTATTTTCTTATAATCCTTATGTGGCTTAGGAATCAAGATTGCAAAGTTTCGTCAGATTAAACAAGTTAGGCAGTTTTATTTCTATGTTCTGGAACAATTTGTGTAAGGTAGATATTAAGTCCTACTGAAAGGTAGAACTTACTTGAAAACTATTGTGTCTTGGAGGATTCAAACTACCTGTTCTTCCTAACCTTAACTGTGTTCCTATATCACCTCTTCTCTAATTTGGCTTGTCCATCATTCCTGTTTCTATTTCACTGTGTTTCTGCTTGCTGTTCTATTTGATGTAGCCGCTTCCCTTTCCTCTGTTTGTCTAAACCTTACCATTTAAGGCCAGGGTACATCCCAAATCACTCTTGAAACCCTTTCTGAAGCCCCAGGCCGTCAGCAACCCTCCTGTTTTTGGCTTCTTATAGTATTTATTGCCTCTTTTACTCTTTTGACTCTTGGCATGAGCAACATTGCATATATGTTTATCCCCGTATTTGTATGTGTCTAGGACTACGCAGCACCTTCTCATTTAAACCTGGATTTTAAATCTCAATTGTACATAGAACCTGGCTTCTCTTAGAAGTTCTATTTGTTAGTGGTGATCATTTGATTATATCAGCTTTGATCAACCTGACCTGTTGGTAATGACATAATCACACCAACGTATTCTACTTAAGGCTTTTTCACTGCTCTTTCTTCTTTTGCATCATACCTGCATGCATGATTCCTGGTTTTATTGAGTCTGTGCTCAAATGTCATTTTCTTGATATGGGCTTCCTTCACCACCCTATTTAAAATTATAGTCCTACTGCCCCACATTCATCATCCAACCCCCATTCTCTGCTTATAGTACTTGGCATTTACTAACTCTACATATATATTGTTTATTTTATTTCTCTGCCTCTTGTAATGCAAGGTCATCAGGGTCAGAGATTTTAATCTACATTGCTTATTGATGTATCTTGGTGCCTACAAGCGTGCCTGGAACCTATTTCATACTCAGTCAATGTTAGAATAAATGGATGAAACCAAGTAAGTTAGCCTTCAGTTAAGAACTTGTTCTGCAATTTAGTCTTCCTACCGCTATGTAACAGCAAAGGAGAACTGGTTATTTAAGTCCTGAAGTTTGGGGATTGCAAGGGGATTGAAGCCTAAATATTTATTTACGAAATAATGCTTCCCCATCTTTGCCAAAAAGACTATGAGTCTGTTTTCTCTGATTGCTAAATTCTCTTAAGCCAAATACCTTTTTTTTCCCCCCTTTTTGGATGCTCTGTTGAGAAAATGATCTTATAATGGTGCTCTTTGGAGCTAGTTACAAGAGAGGTCTTCTTTTTTCTTCCTGGTTCTTTGACTACTCTTGGGCTCTGTCTCCAGTCCTGTCCCTCTTATAGTCAAATGTGGGTGGGAGAAGATTATTGATTCCTCAGATTGTTAAATCCTCCTTCTCAGATTGTTTTAAATTCAGTGTCTCATGACTCAAACTTCTTATCATTGGAGATGTTTCCTGAGTCTGTCTTATGCTTTCCTTTCCATGGCAATGTGAGGAATCAGGAAGATGTGGCAGGAGTGGTTTCTAAGACCAGTCTAGTCACCATTGCCTTGGGACTTTAGGCAAATCATTTGATCTCTGGAGGGTTAAGACCTCCCCCACTGTAAAATGAGGGAATCAGATTAGGTGCCCTGTAAGATTTTTTCCCAGCAGCTAAACAAAAATCTAAGAAATCTGTTATTATTTTTTTTTCCGTTTGATAGGGAGCTATTCCAGACAGCTCTCATCTGGTGTTTTGCTTAATTTACACACAATGATTAATTTACACACAAGCTTAGCCTGTATCCCTTAGCAACACTTAGCAACTGCCTGCTTTCAGAAAGTAGTTCAGTTAAGGTTGTTTAAAGGAACATTATCCCATATTTCAAAGCAGAGAAGTGAAGATAAAGTTGACTTTGTCTGGGGACACATCCTCTTCTGGCTTTGCAGTAATTTTTCTTTAAATGTGTTACATTCTCCTGTTTGGGTTTTTCCACTTGCACAGTTTTTATGAACTCTAACAGAGGTTTATTCTGGCTAGCTTTTAAAGGAATTATGTATTGAGTGTTTACTGTTCTCCAGAACATGGTCCTAAGTTCATGCCATACCTTATCTCATTGAATTCTTCAACAACTCACGTGAAATCTGGAGGGTGGTGTTACCTTTTACAGATTCAGAAAAAGGTCTTAAGACTGCACAGCTAGTTAGTGAAGAGCCCAGCAGTGAGACTGGGTTGCCGGACTCCAGACACCGAGCTGTTCATCCGTGCTGCACATTCTCCTGTTATTTTACCAGAATCTCCTGTTTACCTCTGTCAGCAATCAGCAATACCAGACACTTGTTAAAGTGGTAGGGACAGTTTAATGGTTAACGTACTCTGACAGTAGGGAAGATATTTCAGCATGAATTGGACTCAACTTCATTTGTACAGAGGTTACTGGTGTTTTCAAGAGAGAATAGGGGAATAGGCAGACACTCAGTAGAGTCAGGAAAGTGGAAAAAAATTACAAAGGCTTGCTCAGTGTAGGTGCTGATTAGACCAACTGCATCTGTTCACTGGCAATGATCCAAGAAGTCAGGATTCAACCCTCCCATCCAGGCCCGGTTCTTTCCGATGATTGCATTTCAAAGGGATGGCTTTCAGGTCCTCGAGAAAGCCATTCTCGAGTTGTAGGAGATGTATATGCATCTCACAGGGACACAGGAGGGATTCACCATTGTAAGCTCTTTTTACTAAAGAGTCTGAGAAACAATAGTCAGGGGCCTACAGACAGGTGTTGGCTTGAAAAACAGTGAATTCTTTTGAGTGTTCTCAGGCAAGCACGTTATGAGGGGGTAGAGTCATTCTAAGGATGAGAATGTGACCTGTAAAAAACTGTTAATGTTTGTTAAATCTAACAAACTCAGGGAGGAGGTTAGATGAAACCATTTGTGTTGAGAGTCTTTAGTTCTTATAGACCAAGACTGAAGCCTAGGCCAGAAAAGGGCTCTGATTGTAACTGTCTGGGGGGGTTCTCCTTGCTCACTGCCCAGAAAGAGCCAATTTACCAAGACAGAGGAATTTCAATAGAAAAACAGTTTAATTCCTGCAGAGCCAGCTGAATGGGAGACTGGAGTTTTATTATTACTCAAATCGGTCTCCCCAAAATTTATTCAGAGACTGGGGTTTTTAAAGGATAATTTGACAGATAGGGGGCTAGGGAGTCGGGAGTGTTGCTTGGTCAGTCAGGAGTGTTGATTGAAGCTGTCCTCTTGTACCAAGTTGTTTTCTGGGTTGGGGACACAAGGCCAGATGAACCAGTTTATTGATCTGGGTGGTGCCAGCTGATCCACTGAGTGCAGGGTCTGAAAAATACCTTAAACACCAACCTTAGATTTTATAATATTAGTATTATTTATAGGAGCAATTGGGGAGGGTAGTGATCCTGTGGCCTCTTGGCTTCATGACTCCTAAGCCGTAAGTTTTAACCTTCTGGCTAATTTATTTTACAAAGGCAGTCTGGTCCCTAGGCAAGAAGTAGCTTTGTTTTGGGAAAGGGCTATTCTCATCTTTCTTTCAAAGTTAAACTTTAAACTAAATTCCTCCCACAGTTAGTTCAGCCTATGCCTAGGAATGAACAAGAGTCAACTTGGAGGTTAGAAGCAAGATGGAGTTGGTTACGTCAGATGTCTTTTATTCTCATAATTTTTGCGAAGTCAGTTTCAAAAGGAGCCTAGCTAGAGTTTGGTCAGGGAGAAAATCTTGGTCACCTTCATTGTTTGTAAAACGGAAACACTGGAAGTCTGTAAAGATCATTCTGGATTGTCTATGGTTGGTTTCTGAAATACGTTTGTTCCCAGACATAAAATCACAGATCTCCCTTGTTCTGCTAGAAGCTCAACCTGGCATGGCCTGACCTTCTACATCCCCCATGATAGATGTCCTCTGTTTCACTCATGAGCATCACAGCTTCTGTGCCTGGGCTCAGTACTACTTGAGGGCTCCCCTGTGTGCCTACTCCATTCCCAGACTCTGGCAGAGCTAGGGAGAGTGTCCAAGCTAGAACAGCTTGGGGTAGTCTTCATTCTGTTTCTCTGTTTTATCAGAGAGGGCAGTGCCACTGGTTGGGAGCAAAGTTTAGAGAAGAAAGGGGACTGAGTAAGAATTACTGAAGATGACTCTGAGTGGCATTGAATAGTGACCTGTGTCTGTGTAAGGCTTTAGCACTGCATATGAGTTTCATATTGATGGACTTTTTCACGTGTGTCTGCCTGTATTCATCATAGTCCTGTTGACATAATAACTCCCATTATACAGCTGGGAAACTGATACCCAACCAGCTTAAAGTCAGTGCCTCCCTGACTCTCTTGACTCTTTTCTGTGTATTTTGTTTTTGTTTTTTCCTTTTGTACATTATAGAATTCACATTTCCCATGGGTGGTGTTGCAGACCTGATTACCTTGAAGAAGGGTGTTTCTGTGATGCCTGATGGGCCCCTTGGATCACCACCTGGTCCTGCTCATCCTCCTCTTTCATTTTTCACACCCCCTGGTGATGAAAGGAATCAAACTCTATAAAATATTTAAAGAGATTTATTTTGAGTCAAATATGAGTGACACAGCCCTCAGGAGATCCTGAGAATATGTCTCCAAGGTGGTCAGGCCTCAATTTGGATTTATACATTTTAGGGAGACATAAGGCATCAATCAATACATGTAAGGTGTACATTGGTTTGGTCTGGAAAGGTGGGACAATTGGAAGCGGGTGCTTCTACGCCATAGGTGGATTCAGAGATTTTCTGATTGACAGTTGGTTGAAAAAGTTATCAATAGAAAAAAATGTCTGGGTTAATGTAAGGGGTTGTAGAGACCATGGATTTATCATGCAGGTGAAGCCTCCAGGTAGCAGGCTTCAGAGAGAATAGATTGTGAATTTTTATTTCAGACTTAAAGAGGCTGTTCTATCAGTAGCTCTTAAAGGGAGGAGGGTATAATGAGGCATGTCTGGCTCCTGCTTCCCATCATGGCCTGATTTAGTTTTTCAGGTTAACGTTGGAATGCCCTTGGCCAAGAAGAGGGGTCCAATTAGATGGTTGGGCGGGGGGGTTAGAATTTTATTTGTAGTTTATGCCTCTCTTTTTGAAATTTTAAGCATTTTAACTGTCAGGAGCTACTCCTCTCTTCCCTCTCCACTGTCCACTCTTCTTGCTCCTGTCACTAAGCCACCAAGTCCTTGCGTTTATCTCATTCTTGTGGCTTCTTCCATAGGTCTGACAATATTCTCCTTACTCTGCTAAGTGTATAGATTGGGTTTACATGCTCTGTATATGGAATATACCTGTTTTCAATTTCTTAAGTATTGGAAAGCTAGCCATAACACTCAACATTTTTTTTTAATTTTACTTTAAGTTCCGGGGTACATGTGCAGAGCTTGCAGGATTGTTGCATACATATACACATGCCATGGTAGTTTGCTGCCTCCCTCCTCCCATCATCTATGTTAGGTATTTCTCCTAATGTTATCCCTCTCCAATCTCCCCACCCCCTCCTGTCCCTCCCCTAGCCCCTCAACCCCAACAGACCCCAGTGTGTGATGTTGTTCTCCCTGTGTCCATGTGTTCTCATTGTTCAACACCCACTTATGAGTGAGAATATGTGGTGTTTGGTTTTCTGTTCTTGTGTCAGTTTGCTGAGAATGATGATTTCCAGATTCATCCATGTCCCTGCACAGGACATGAACTC